>PVKA01012990.1:0-56246 GCA_004027165.1 Ctenomys sociabilis | reverse complement strand
GTGTTGGTATATAAGTTTTGATCTACCTAGGTCTTAACCATCCAGCAGAAAAGTATAAAAGTATAAAAATGAAGTATACATCGTGAGCCCATAATATTAAGCTGAGCTGTAAATGGATATGGTCGACAATTTCTTTGAATAACTCCCTATGGTTGCAGAATGCTGGACTGTGTTGGATTGTGGTGTCGAGTTCAAGTACATAAGGTGGTTGAATGTCAACAGAGTGCCCACTTTTGACTAGTGTAGACAAAGGAAGGGTTGTAGAAAGAAAAAATCATCATGTCTGTGTATAGACAGTACAGTTGGGATAGATAACGCTGTGCTTCTACATAATTCTATGAAAGGCAAGATCTGCACTAATGGTGGTTGGAAAGGATATTATGTCGGCTTTTAGTGCTATGGTCATCCACTAGGTAAATAATTATTCAATCTTTGATATAATTCAGCTGTATAAAAACCTGTAAATATAATATCATGTATGCACCTTGTACAATACCAAAACGTTATGAAAAAAAAAAAAGAAATTAAACACAGGCCAATTTAAAGTACAAACTTAGTTTCTTTTCATGCATCTTCTGCTTTTATTAATAAACCAATCTCATTTCATTTATTACTTCATCTGCTAGATTCTGCTGCTCTTATCTCTATTATTTAAAAGTAAATTAAGGAGGTAATATCATCATACAGTGAAACACTTCAATGTGTCTCTAATAAATATGAATTCTCTGTTTTTCTAATATATGATCATTATATCATTAACCATGAGTTCATTTCATCAAATAGCCATGTTTGATGTTCAGAGAAATGTTCAAATTTCTCTGAATGTCTCTGTAAACACCCTTGTTTGACTATTGTATCAATAGGATCTACACACTATTGTACCTCTTAACATTTCCTTTTCATTTTATCTTTGTCTTTTTATTTTCTGTGGCAATTAATGAAGGAACTAGGTTGGGCCATTTTTCCTGTGTATTTTGACTTCTCCTGATTACACAAGTCAATATTTAACACATTCCTCCAGTGTCTCAATCCATGGCTGTAACACATAAGCAATCATCTGTGGTTTCTGTACGGACTTAAGGCTGCATTCCAACAATAAAGTTTCTCATGTAGGGTGCAAAGCAGACAGGGAGAATAGGAAAAGTTACACAGGTCTTTCTATTGTGCAGCTTATGTCAAAGACCATTGCTGTTCCTGTTATCCTCAAATCTTGCTAAATACTGTTATCAAACTCAGATGCTACACAATTTCCAATCGCATTTCTGGCTTAGTTGAAGTGAGAAATGGCTTGCTGCTTAGGATTTTATTGTTCTTACTAGCGCATCTTAATTTAATAAAAAATGGTCAAATCTTTCTTTGTTTCTCTCTCTCTCTTTTTCTTTCATTGTTCTTTCATACTGAGAATCAAACTCAGGATTCATTTTTGTATATTTGTATACACATATAACATTGTGTGGTCAATTTCTGTCTCCTTTTCTCTGTCCCTTCCCTCCCTCCCCCATTTCCTTCCCTTTCTGTCAGTCTCCCTTCTACTCCTTTGTTATCTCACCCCACCACCCTTTCCTCTTCCTCTCTTCTTCAACCTCCTATCTTCATCAGAGAGAGCATAATATTTGAGATTCTAAGTCTGCCTTATCTCATTTAACATTTTAATTTTAGTTTTTTTCCACTTTCCTACAAATTATATGATTCTATTCTTGTTCTGGTACTGGGGGGTTACTTTAGAACCACACATGAGATGATCTAATAGTGAATCAGAACAGAATTTCTTCTTTCACTGACATTATTTCCGCTTACACCCAGATTCAACATCTTTTCCAAAGCACTAATTCTGTGTTTTAACATAAATACTCCAAGACAAGCACAAGACACAAAATCCTGTTCTTGTGAAAAGGCACATTCTTCAGACAGAAACTACTCACCTGTGTCATCTATAGTATCAGAATCAAATGGAATTTCAGAGCTAGGATTACAAGGGAATGTTTGTATAAAACTTATTAATTTAACGAGGATCATTCTGAAAGGCACAGCGTATTGAACTGTCTGAGAATGATACCCGGGTAGCAACACATGACCAAGAGAACTGAGCACGGACTTACGATGAGGAAGCAGGCACCAAGCATCACAGTTTTCATTTTCACATCCAGGTCTAAGGGAAACTGGATCCCGAAGTTGTCAGCGTCTGTGAATCCCTCTCTTATAAAGCCACTCCACTGCCTGGAAATCTTGCCAACCACGGATTGTTCATCAAGAGATTTAATCTATATCAGAAAAGTAATAAAGGTTTGGAGAAAAGTTATGCCAAAGTTACTACGCAAACTAATGTGAAATATTGTATTCAATTATGCCCGCATGTATCTAGGACTAATAATCTCTGCTCCCAAAACTGCCTCACTCCCTACATAAGCGATAGAAATTAGTTTTGTAAGAACATGTAACATTTTATATCTTACATTGGTGGTAATAAATCATTTGACTTGATCCAAAGTAAAATTTAAGAAAAGGTAGAAATTAGTTTTCTGCTTCAGGAGGAACACAGATAGCTTATACAGGCTACAGGTTTAAACAGGACAGAGGGCCCATCTCCACTCACTGAAGGAAGGGCAATAGGAAAGGCTAACAGCTTGGAAAAGAATATTGTCAGCTTCGATTGCAGGAAGTCACCACTATGCAACCTGAGTGGCTGCCCCTGGGGTATAGCCTAGGGTAAGACCTGATAGCTAGTGGAGCGTGAATAATAAAATAAGAAAGATGTGTGCAAAAGAGTTCATTTGTAGCTTTGCCCAAGGAAAATACAGGGCCATGTAAAGAGTAAAACAAACAGCCCACAGTAAAGCTGTTACTCAAGTGAGCCCACGGAAGCCAAGTGTATTAGGCAGTCAGCAAGTGAGGTAGCATTAGCATTGTGTTCAATGGAAAGGCAAGTCCTTTTCTTTTTTTTTTTTTGTCTTTTTGAGACAGGGTCTCACTATGCAGTTCAGGCTGGCCTTAAGCTCACTTTGTAGCTCAGGCTGGTCTCAAACTCACAACAATCCTCCTGCCTCAGCCTCCCAAGTGCTAGGATTACAGGCATGCGCCACCACGCCCAGCTGTAAGGCAAGTCCTTTTCAAATGTGCATGAAGTCCCACATGGCCAGGAACACCTTTTGAAACTTTTGCTTCAGGTCAACTTACTACATAAAGGTGGGAAAACTTGAAAATGTTGACCCATTTCATCTGAGTAGAGATGGATGTGATCTTAAAAATTCTGAAATGTAAGAAAACTCTACATTTCAGTTATAAATTCTGAAATAATTTTCAAAATGAAAAATTCAGGTGACAACTTGCCAGCTACCAGCAACTCACAAATATATATTGATAAATATGTTAATAGTTCTATTTTTGTTTACTAACTCAAACATCAAAATTTCATTAGAGTTTGTGTCAGACACAGGCCATATAATTTTTGTAGCACAGTTCAGAAATAGGATTAATGATCTATAACTCAAAATTCATTAAGTATACAAAAATTTTAGGTGAATTCTGAATACTCTTTTAAAACAGGAACTCTGTAATAAAATTTCAACCTATGAAAATTCTAATGACGTTGTATTAATATTTTTCCCACTACTAGGGAATGAACTCAGGGCCTACTTATGTTCAGCCAGCATTCTACCACTGAAGGACACCTTCCAGCCCTTAATATTACATATTTCATTGATAAATGTAATAGTTTAAGAATAATAATTAGTAAATAATATGCTAGAAAGAAATTCTTAGGTGCATCTCACAATTTTAAATATTATTGCAAAAACTGAAATGCAATAGTACAAATAAAGCAGATACACATCAAAAGAATATAACAAATTGTACTGTGTAATAGAAAGTAGGATTGTTGATAAGATATTGTATTCTTTTCCTAATGAACTATTTAGTATACTTGTGAGGCTATGATGACATTATAATCATTAAGTAACTGATCATCATAACAATACTATCAATTGAGACTTCAGATTCATAGGCGACACTGCTTTATGGTATGAGCATTAATTGCCCAAATTCCTGGAAGAAAAAAATTACGCCTTTGCCATCCATGACTCTAGCTGGGTATCTCCTATTTTTTCTTAGGGAAATCATGTCACAATATCAACTCTTACCCACATGATGAAAATTGCTCAAATTTTCATTCCATAACCAAGATTCAGTGTGATCCAAATACAAATTCTTACTTCTCAAAATACCAGCTTTTCCCCCCTTACATTCTTAAACTTATCCAAAAGTATCATTGCTTATTTAGCTTCTAAAACATATGGCATTATGATATCTTCAATTGACAAGAAGTGCACACTTCAGGCTCACTGAGCACACACAAAATATCTCTTCCATTACTTCTGTTTCAAGTAGGTTCTTCACTTTCTGTAGTTCAAGCTTTTGCATCATCTTTTCCCACAAGTTCTCATGCCCACTGACAGTTTACAGCTTAAAATGTCAACCTTACCATCATAAACCCTAGGGAAAATGAATCACGTAAGTCTTCTCAGGTCTGTTAAAGATGGTGCCTAGACACCATCCATTCAATGCACAGGAAAGGCATTAGTCACTACATAAATGAGGATGTATTTCAGAGGTCTAACTTGGTTCATGGTTTTAGACTGTCTGTTGACAATGGCCTGGCTTCAACATGGAAATGTCATCACTGAACAACCTGGCAGAGCAAAGCTGCTTAACACATGGCATCCTAGAAGCAGAGAAAGCAGTGAAATCCAAACTCAGATGACCCCTCCATAATAAGGAAATCTCCAGTGACCATCCTCGATAAAGGGGATGGCGTCCAGATGGCGTCCAGCTTCTCGCAGCACATTCCACCAGGACTATATCAAAGGATTAATTACTGATGATTATTGCATCTGGATAACCAATTGCGTTCTTAAAGTCACACCTCTGTACACATCAGACTTTTGAAGGACGGATGCTGAAGCATTCATTTAGAAAAGCTTCCTGATGAGATCTAACTTCTTAGTATTAAATGTAAAATTTCACAATGCATTACACACTTCTCTCACTTATTTCATAAAAGTAAAATATATGGTGATTCCTCTAATATTATTCCTTAGAGGGACTTTGGAAAGCAAATACTTTTTAACTTCTTCAGCTCTATACTAGAAATACCATTCTTTACATGGAAAGTGTTCCTATGCAAACCTTTCTGGAAACTGTTCATAGATACACACACATCTCTACCGCATATATATTCTCATAAATTTCCAATTTCTGTCATTAGCATATGAGGACTAGTACCAATATAGAATTTGAAACCATCTGAAATAAATAAACACAATGAAGGTGAATAGTTATTAACATGGCCACAATATGGCCATAGGCAGTAACCCTTCTAGACTCTAGGATACTCTTATTCTCTGGAAAGGTGGGTTCAGTTTACCATATTTTCTGACTTTATGGAAGAAAAATGGCAATAGAGATTAATTTTCAAAATTTCCCCACGTTCACAACTAAAGAAACTTGGTTATGTGTCTGGACCAGTGATGATGAAATTTTTAGGGCTGGATGTGAATCTGCAACTCTGAATCCCCTTATTTATCGTATAGGGACAAGACTACAATGAAACCTCAATAATAAGGTTTTAGTTGAGGAAAAAACAACTCATACATTAATACTTTTTATTTTAAAAGAAAACACGTGTGCCATCCATTCCCTACCACTGGCTTAGACCACTCATTGTAATGAAATTATTGCATGTAGTAAGTATACAGATACACTGTTGCTTTCAGTGACAATTTAATACAAAGATGAAATACAGATGACAGAGAAGCACAACTGGGCATTCTGTATTTCTTTAGGCTGGGGGGGGGGCCTAGGGACCTGAAGTCAAAGGTATTGCAGAATTCTATGCCTTTTTCTGTATATGTATACTTATGATAAGATATAATCTGCAAATTAAGGACAGAAAGAGATTAGCAATAATTAGTAAGCATTATATAGGAAAAATATAACAGTATAATAAAAATTATGTGAACATGGACACTGTCTTCTCTCTCTCCAAATACCCTAATGTTAGTATACTGCTCCACTTTCTGATGTGGTATGATGACACTCTGGCCTGGTGGGGGTGAGGAGAGGCAACTGGTGGAAGTGAGGTGACACAGGGTAGGTTTGCAGTAGGGGTCACCTGGCACAAGCAGGAAGATGCCAAGAGCTATGACCAAGTATGGACTGAGTGTCTAACTTAATGCACAGGCACCTCACACAGAGACAGTACTTTGGAAAGAGGGGACTCCCATACAGGGTGTACAGGGCAAAAAGGGGCCCTGAATTCCATCACAGTACTCAGAATGCCATGCAGATTAAGATTATAAATCATTTAGTTCTGGAAAATTCCATTTAATGTTTTCAGAATAGAGTTGAATGTGGTGAATTCAAGCTATGAAAAGTGAAATTGTGGAAAAGAGTACCTTATATTAGCCTTATTAAAACAATCTTTGTGTAGTTGTTCTCTTTGTAGGGACTAAAGCAATCAAACCTTCTGGACGTGGTCCAGATCACCACCTATGAGGCAGGTTCAGGATGGATCCATGACAAGGCTGGCCTTCTATATTGTTCATTTTTATATTATTTTTTATTTTTAAGATGTGTTGATTTGTAGACTACACCAGTCTTCTGTTTGAGATCTTCCTGCTTCAGCCTTCTGAGGGCTGATAATATGTAGTGTTGCTAGATCTAAGTCATGATGATATCTAACTTCTTAGTATTAATTGTAAAATTTCACAATGCATTACACACTTCTCTCACTTATTTTATAAAAGTAAAATATATGGTTTAAATTCTAGATTTTTAAAAATCTATGACTATGTAGTTTAAATTTTTTTCCATTTAGTATAATCAATACCAAACTTTAATCAGATTAGTAACCATAAAATTGATTAAAGTCAAATACTTGAGCACATTATCTATCTTGGGAAAATACTTAGTATATTGGTAACACCCTATAAAATTATACTTTCTGGATAATAAGAAACAAATGATCTCTTACCTCAAAATCAATATCCGAAGAACAACTGCACGTCATACATGGACTAGTTATTTTTAATACATCCTCTCTTTTCTCGTTTTGAACAGTAAATTTATGCAAACAGGGATGCCACTTCTCAGAAACATAACCAATTGGAACACCAGGAGGAGCTTGGATCTCTATCTACAATAGCAATGAACATAAATATAAGAACAGCTGTGAAGCTTCTGTGCGGCAGAAGGGTGACGATTCTTGGACCACCTTAGAAACTGCACACTGACCTCCTGAAGGCAGCAGGGGCAACAACAGGTGCCACATCTCAGTGGCCGCTGCATAGTTATGACCTCTCGACCCATATTATCAAGAATTCTCAAGGTAAAAGGCCTGTTTTTTCCACAGCAATTTAGGGTACAGAAGTCACTGTCTTCCACTGCAAAGTAAACCCTCTGTCCGAGGCTGTTCTTAATTTCATATTTGTTATTGGTTTCAATGCCTGTTAAGACTAAAAATATAAAAGGGGAATCTGTAATTACCATTTTTTTGTTAAAAATAGTGAATCTCTCCCGTGGTATTATAACATCTAGCTATCACAGCTTTGGATGGTACTCCAAGTACTACAAGAAAGAGGCAAATAAACATTTTTAAAAGAAGTGATGATTGAGAGAAAAGTCAAAATGAAATAAGGAAATTAATTCTTGTGAAAGCAAGCTGTGTCTTTTTTTTTTTTTTTTTGGTGGGACCAGGGATTTGACTTAGGCCCTTGCACTTGCCAGGCAAGTGCTTATGCCACTGAGCCTTCTCCCTGGTCCTAAAACCTTCAACACATGAGCCTTTGGGGGACTTTTTTTTTTTTTCACAGAACCAGGGATTGAACTCAGACCCTTGCACTTACCAGGGAGGTCTACTGAGCCATCTCCCCGGCTCTGAGTTGTGTCTCTTAATTTCACACATTGTTGCAAAAGGGAGCTTTTCTCCTTACCCAAGACTGGTATAATGGCACAGATGGGCACAGTGGTGCCTGGTGTATTATAAAATGTCCACTCTTATGGTAGTTTTAACATGCTATAAAGGTGCTATGAGGTAGCAATATTGCATTAAAGAAATTGGCTTGAAACATTTTAGCAATCATAGTCTTACTTTCTGTATCACCTTTGAGCACAGGTCTGAGGGTTTATTCCCACCCAATGCATGCATGTCAAGGAAAGATGGAGAAAACAGAAGGCTAATTAGGACATCACATTGTGCCTGGGACACCCTTGATCTCAGCTCACCACAAGCTGGAAGTGAGTCATGGGTATCAGATAGCAGGGAGCCGACAGTGAGGCTCTGACTCACAGACCGCACAGATCATCGGAATACACAGAGAGATTTCTGCACACTTTGGGGACTCATCTTCCCCGTGAAGAAAATAGAGGTATGGTAATTATCTTATCAAAGTTTCTTGTAGGAATTGACACCTTGGAAAAGTTTCCATTCTCAGAGGCAGAAAGGAGCAATTAATGTTCCCACTTGGCCATTTCTTTCAGATATTGGGGTCATAGAGTGTTCGAAAGAAATGTATAAGGGGCTGGCCTGATAGCTCAGCGAACTAAAGTGCCTGCTTAGGCAGAGTGCAGCGGTGGAGGAAGATCTTTGGCCAGCTGGGCCGGTCCCACTCCTGGAGCACGTGGAGACAGAGATTAAAGACTGGCGCACCTGTAATGCCAGTGCTTGAGAGGCTGAAAACAGATCACTATGAGTCTGATCCTATCCACATAGTGAGACCCTGTAGATCCTGCCCTAATTGAAAAAAAAAATATGTAGAGGCTCAAACTTCACCCTAACGTGTATGTGGGAGGGATTTTAGTGTGGTATAATTATCTTTCAGGAGTTTGATCAACATGAATTCCTTTCAGTGTCTTGGTAGGACTTATCTAGACCCTCTGCAAATAATAACAATGACCCTTGAGCTCAACACCTCTTAAAGTTAAAAGATTGGTGAGAGGGGCCAAGGAGATGGCTCAGTGGAACGAATGCTTCCCTGGCAAGTGCAAGGGCCTGAGTTCAATCCCCAGTTCAAAAAAAAAAAAAAAAAAAAAAAAAAAAAGTTTGGTGAGAAAATTGAAAAAAATCATACATTTATTATCCAACAATTGTTTCATTAAGTAGCACTATCCAGAAAATTTTTCCTTGTTTAATTTTAAAACAACATGGCTTTCTATAATGTTTCTGGTTACTTGAAAAGGTGAAAATAAAACAAGTCTTATGTTTATGTTTATGAAGAATAGAATTGAGAAAAATATAAGTGCTTGCTGTTGCACAGATAGTATAAAATAATCTTCATCTTCCTTATACCATTTATAACATGAAAAAATAATATAGACTTTCAATTTGGTGCAAAAAACCATTTAGGACATCTTTTTTAAGAAACTTTAAACAGTAAATTTTAAAATTACTAGGTATTTCTTGATCAAATTATCTATTTAAAAATGGTTATCATTCTATATATCTATGAATCTATATATCTATAATTCTACAAAGGCATACATATCGTGTCACATACTACATGGTATCTGCTTGTTTGGATTTTATAAAATAGATAGCATATACTACAGAATAAAATGCAGATAATCATGCAAAGAGCTATATTCCAGAAAAGTGTTGGTTTAGAGACACTGAAGAAAATTATATATATATATATTTATATTCAACAATTTGCATTATGAAGAGTTTAAATGTAATAGGAAACAATAGTATAATTTAATAAAATTCCATTTCTCCTCTTATACAATTCATGTTCTAATTTCTAGCAGTGGAAATAATTTTTGCAAATAAGAAAAGACGGACTTAACAAGTAGTCTACAAACCAGCAGTTCACACCCAAGAAGAAGGCATTATCATTCCCAGGCCCTTCTAGGTCCCACCGCCTGTCAGCTTCCGGAAGCATCTACTGGTCTCCTAAATCTGTTCTTGCACCTGATAGACACTGACCCCAGGGAGACGTCTGGCCACCCGAGGCTCGCTCAGAGGAGCAGGGCAGCTGTTGTAGGGAGGAAGGCTCCAGTCTGCTGGTCAGCATCCTGCAGCACTACAGGGCCCCTGCATCTGACATAGGACTCAACTGAAGACCCAGGAGAAACTGTGAACACAAACGGTAACTTTCTAGATCATTCCATCTGAATCTAGAAAGGTCAGTCACACTGGAAATTCACCTAGGTGCCTAAACTTTTGTAGGCAGTTCTGTGCATCCATTTCCAAGGTGATGTCAGATGACAGCTGGTAGCAATGTGGCACACTGACAGAATAACTTGGTTTGGAGGAAAGGAGGAAAGAAAGTGTTGATTGTCTCCCTTCTAACCTAATGTCAGTAATGTGAAAAGAGGTAGGCAGTAAAACAAGTATTTTAACATTTGATTCTTAATTTTCAAAAGTAAATTGTTGATGCGGTGTACATTTTTGTTCGTGTGATGACAGACATCTGTAGGTAACCTGGTTAACTCTCCCAGATGAGCTATAGTGCTACCCTGTGGTGACTGATATGCCTTTGTTTGCATAAACTTCTTTTTCTAGAAATACGACGGATCCAATGAATGCATACCTTCCATAAGTTCAATTTGCTGGTGCACCAGAATCTGATCTACCTATTAAAACAAAAAGAAAATTAAGCACTTGTAATGATCAATATTACCATTACCAATATTTAAATTTATATGACAGCGTAAAACTAGCTTTAAATAGGTAAAATACGTGTTGAAATTTTTCACTTAATGTGAGAAGCTTAATGTCAAATAAAACAAATTTATGCTGGAATTCCTAAAACAATATTTCTCCTAGAAGAGGCTCAAGAAATGGTGAATAAACTACTACTATTGTGGACTACTGGACTACATTGGAATATTTTTCTGGATTCATCCATCTACAATATTTGGATAGCAATGAAATACCTGTCTCTGACAAAATTAAACAAAAATAGGAGATACAAATGAAGGACAATTTTGTATCTGTATATACAAAATTGCTAGGATGGATATATAGTTACATTCCTTTAATTCAATAAGAAGAAAGATTTGTACTACTGTGTTTGGGCAGGATATCATCTCTATATCTTATGCTATGAATGACTGCTACAAAGACAACAATACACAATGTATTAATTGTTGTAACTCTCCTACCAACCTGTTTTGAAGCTGTCGCATTGCAAATTTTTTCTCAATAAAATTAATAATAAAGGATGGCCAGCACTTTTCTTTTAATCAATTAAAAAGATTGCTGTCATAAATTTCCAATTTTAAGTGTTCTTGGCTTTAGCAATTGCAATAGATAATGTCCACTATTTTATGAGATACTAATTTTGTTTTTATTTATTTATTTAAATTTTTGTTTTATTGAAGTACAAATATCAATGAGACAGTTTTAAGATACCTTGACAAGATGGATTTGATAAATTAATACATTGCAAACTGTTTTCATAATGTTTTGGTATCATAGAAGATGCATACATGCTATTATACTTACAGACATTATGATACCTGAGATACTACTTTTGAAATTGTGTATTTAAGAGTATTTTTCCAAGAATGTATTTATGACTAAAATTCTTTCATGTATCTTGCTTGACTGCCCTGTAGAAAATTACATCACTAGACTGTGCCAGAGACACATCAAACTTACTAAATACTGGTTAGATAGCATAAAATTTTTTGTTTACAAGACTTCATTCTCCAGCTCTTCTCCTTTTTTATATTAATTTTATTGAGAAAGAAGTAGCAATGAGACAGTTTTAAAACATGTTAGTGTGACAGTTGCAATAATTACTACATTGCATATTGTTGTCTTCGTAGTAGTTATTCATAGCACAAGATACAGACATGGTATCTTGTTGAAACATTATTAGTTCAAAACTTTCTCAGCAAACTAAGAGAAAGTAGCTCTATGTCTAGGCTAACTATTTTGTATATACAGATATATATATATATATATATATATATATATATATAATTTTCACTACAAATGGCCCTTCATTTATACTCCCCATTTTTATTTACTCTGTCAGAGATGGGTATTCCATTGCCATTCATATATTGTAGGTGCCTGAATTCAGCAGAGTAATCTAATATATGTCATATCAATTCATGTTATACTCTCTCTCAAGTAAATCTTTGTTTAAAAAAAAAGGAATAAATGTAAACAAGAGAGAAAAAAACGTAAAACTGTCCTTTTACAATGTTTTATATGGTTAGATTTCTAAATTTCTGTATAGAAATTTATAATTGTTTATTTCTTTTTTTTTACTTTTTAACGTTCTGTATGCATTTAAAGTTTAGCATATCAGTGATCGATGCAGATGGAGAATACCTGTTCCATGTTGTGTGTAAGGTGTTTGATGTTCAGACAGCAATACTCCTAGTTACCTATCTGCTTTCTCACACCAAATAAATGTTAAACCTCATATCCCAAAAGTCACTATCCTGCAGTAGAGTAAAATCCCGTTTTTCTCTCCCTTGTCCTGTAGCTTTATTTATAAAACTAGATATTCCAAGGAATAAATATAACATCATAAGCAGACTTTTATTAGTCATAAAAAGGTGAATCTTATTACACACAATATATCAACGCTTTGTGTGGTTTTCATTATTGAGACTAAGGAATAAACTTTATTCAAAGACCTTTTCCAGTTCCCAAAAAGCTATTCAGTGTTGAGATAAAAGGGTACTGGTTTCAGTACAAAGGTTGATATTAAAACGATATCCTCTGTGCCTTAAGTTTCTAATTTTGACCAAAGTGAGTAACTTCTGATGGGCTCAGTTTCCTCTTCTGAAAAGTGATAATTATAGCACAAATACACGAGGTTTTTTTTCTTTTTTTTTGCAAGTATTCAGCAAGATAATACATGCATTATGCTCACAGCAAAGACTGCAACGCACTGCCTACTATCATCAACTCACCTAGAATTACTGATTAGTGAGGATTTGCTATTGGCTATTAGCATAGCTTTTAGTCATAATCACACAAAAATATAACTACCCATTTTATAGTTGCTTAGCAAGTGAAACTGACCTAGAAGAACTAAGAGTAATCTGTTAGCAGAAAATGCCATTTCAGATTTTCTTAAATCATTTCTTTGTTTAACTAACCTAGGTGCCCCGTGGTGACTTTCATAAGTTTGCATATATTTGTAATTACCTGACTTAAGTATTCTAGTCCAGGTGGGCAGTTCGGGGGAACTGGTGGTGCTGGCATCCACGGTACCCCTGCAGGTCCATATCCTGGCTGCCTCTGTATGGGAAACCCGGGTTGGCCAGCACCTGCAGAGGTGCCTGGTGGTACTGGGGGTCCAGGGTAGGGACCTGGATAAGCAGTGTAGGGCCCAGGGTAGCCAGCCTGGGGACCTAGATAGCCCCCTGGGGGACCAGGATATCCAGGTTGTCCTGGAGGTTCTGGAATAGGAAGAAGTGAAACAACATAACTACACAGCGTAGGGCTCCTCACCTCACCTGGAGTTAGCACAGCCACGCTCCACCCGACCTCTGTATTTATAAAACCTGTATCTGTGGCATTTAATATGTATGTTTATGTTCTGGAGATCTTTTTTTAATGCAATGCATCTGTTCACTTTACACTTCTCTTTTAAGGATGATAGCTGTGAGTAGAGGTAGCACATGACTCTCTTTTCCTTTCTCAGAATTTAAATGGAAACCAATACAATTTCATAATTAAGAAAGTAGACTACTGCATTGCCTGTCATAAAAAATAAAAACACCTGGACATGATTACATCAAAGCAAGAGAAGTGGCCCTGGGTAAAAGATACAAACTAAAGGCTTCGAGCTAGACTTTCAAAGACCAAAGTGCTCCACCTTTATGATAATTTGAGGATTAACAAATGGCATTTCCCATACATGTGGATCCAGAAGTGATTTCTTTTCCTCCTCTAACCAAGAGATATTAAGGAAAATTTAGAGATATATTTTATTCATTTGAACTATAGCAGACGGTTCTGACATCCGGGGAGAAAAGCCAGGGACACTACCAAACATCCTAGAATGCCCAAAACTATTCCCTGAAAAGAATGAGTTTTCATCCCTCAAATATTATGGTGTTATTGTTGAGAAGTCCTGGCACAGACACACAGACATGCTTTATTTCCTTCTCATATATTTCAAGTACTTATCTGGATTAATAATTTGCTTGGCCATTTTCGGTTCTGTTCTTTTCATCCAGTTGAGAATTAAACCTAGGAGCATTCTGTCATTGAACTATACCCTCAGCCTTTTATTTTTTATTTGGGTGTTTTGGAACAGGGTCTTACTAAATTTCCCAAGGCTGACCTTGAACTCCTGCTCTTTATGCACCATGTTCCTGAGATGCTGGTATTATACGCTGTAGACCACTGCACCGGGCATATCGGGAGTTTCAATCTGTGGTATATTACTCTCCTATGCCTCTAATCCATTAAAAACCAAACTGCTATTGAGGTTACAAATTTAAGTTTTACAACATAGCAAGGATATTAGGAGCGGCTGTTAGCAAAGCAACAGAAAACAGTTTTCTCAGTTACTCTTCTCTTGTCGCTGGGACAAATACCAGACTCTCCAGATGAAGGAAGGAAAGGCTTATTTAGCTCACAGTTCCTAGAGGTTTCAGTATTTTCTTTGGAAAATACTGTCTAAGGAACAAGGAAGGCAAGAGTTGTAAGAAGATAACTAATTAATAAGCAGAACAGAGGAGATATTTAATAAATCCACAATGCATATTCTCTGTGTATAATTATAAAAACATTTTATAAGCTTATTTACAGAATGGTAATCCCATTTGCATGAAATACATTTAAAGGACTATGTTAAAAACATTTAACATTAACAACCATGAAAAACAACATTTAGAATGCTATAAATACTTAAGTAACAAAATTCATAGCCATTGACAACTAAGGCTGACAAGAGGCTAAACTTCATATTAGGCTCTTAAATATAGCTTTTATATTGTAGTCCTTCCATAGTGAATAAATACTCAGTTTTGGACATTCTAGATGATAAGTACATCAGTGGCTCTTTTGTAGAATTAGAGGATACAGCTTTTAACAAGGGCAGCTGCTCTCCCTGGGCTTGTGACTAACTTCTGGGAAACAAAAAACAAAAAGATTTTATACTGATGTGCTAAAGAAAATAGAGGACAGGATGGGAGGCAATCATTTTAGATAGACATAACTAAAACTAAATTCTACAAGAGAACAGGGGACAACTTTATGTTAAATCTGGAGAGAAATGCTACAGGAATAAGGAACAGCAAAGGTAAAAGCTCTACCTTGGGGAGTGAGTTCAGCATGTTAAGGAACAGAGAGGAGCAAGGAGATTAGGAGCGGCTGTTGGCAAAGCAACAGAAAACAGTTTTCTCAGTTACTCTTCTCTTGTCACTGGGACAAATATCAGACTCTCCAGATGAAGGAAGGAAAGGCTTATTTAGCTCACAGTTCCTAGAGGTTTCAGTTCATACTGTGCTCCAAGGCAGCGTGGCACAGGGCAGAGGGCATGTTTTCATGGAAGTGGCAAAGAGCAAGAGAACAAAATGGAGGAGAAACAACAACATTGGCTACAGAGAGCAAGTCTATCTCTCTTAAATTGCATTCAGGCTATTCACCCTAGGTGGGAAAGTCTCATACCCATAATCCCAGAAGCACTAAAACCCATAATTCCAGTGGATCCTGAGTTAATCTCAAATCTAAAAGTCTCTGCCCCATGACTGCATGAGGCTTTTGTGGAAGGAGGGGACAACTAGACATAAACCTTAGCAGCACTTAATCTTATAGTTCCTTAGTCTAAGAGGCAGGTGTCAGAGGGTCTGAAGAGAAGAGGAGTTCTGTGAAATTGTTTGTACACCACAAAGTTTTTAGCAGATTTTTTTGGTGGAACTGGGATTTGAACTCAGGCCCTTGGGCTTGGCAGGGAAGTGCTATTCCACTGAGCCATCTTCTCATCCCTAGAAGTTCTGAGAATTAGGATTTACAATAAGAAACACAGAGGCAATCCCAATGCTCATTACCTAGTAGGAGAAACCACTCTATATTCATCTTTATTCTAGGGAGGAACATATCAACCAGTGAGATTTATTGATTAGAGTTAGAAGGATAAATGCTTTGGAGGAAGGGACCAAAGTTTTATGAAGGCATATTGCCAAGTGTAGCTACTGAGATGGGAAGAGAGAAAGCATTACAGTTGTGATGAAGAAAATGTCCCCCGAGTTTCAGATGCTTGTGGGAAGGCAATTGGATCATGAGGGTACTAACCACATTAATGAATCAAGCCATTCACAAGCTGAAAGGTGTGATGGAGTCCACTGCAAAGCAGCTCTGAGCAGGATTTAGCAGTATCCAGTTGGCTTTTCATGCTTCCTTGTGAGTTGCCCAAGGCCCAGGCCCCTAAGTGAAACTCTATGAGCCACTGGTCCCTGCTGAGGCCTGCCCTGGCCTACAAAGGTGTGACAGATAAGGTCACAGCTGAGGGCCTTGGGCTCCAACTCCAATTAACTAAAAGGAGACAAGGTACAGCCCCCCTCTTCCTACAATAAATGCAAACCTAGAGATAAGGTAATTCTCCTGATTGACGTAATTTATTACTTGGAAAATGTTTCCCAAGGTCCTGCTACATTTCTCCCAGATTCCTGCATTTTCTTCAGTATATTCTTCCTCTGTTTGAGAAATCAAATAAATACAGGCTGCCCAGAGAAGTTACTTGCCTTTAATCCCCAAAGAATCTTGAATTCTGTTAGAAGGTTTTGATCCTCCTGGAGTGCTACACTCATGCCATTAGACTCATTTAGTTAAGCTTTCACTGTGTACTTGTTTGGTTGATTGTAGACCTGATTAGTCTGCAATAACTAAAGGATATTATTGAATTGTTAAGGGTAGTTAACATGTGGGGCCTATCTGGAAGAAGTGAGTCTCTAGAGATGTAACTTGCCAGGATATTACCTGCTCCTGACTTTCATTACTTCCTGGTTACCATGGTATGAGTGACTCTCCTCTGCCATGATCCTGTTACACTGGTGTTTTAGCTTCTTTCAAGCATGACGAAATAGAGCCAGGGAACAAAAGCCCGAAACTGTGAGCCAGAGTAGATGTTTTGTACTGTAAGTTGACCTGTAAGGTATTTCATCACAGAGATTGAATGCTTACACAGGAAGGGAAGGGAGAGTAAGAAGATTTTCCCTGAGGTATCATCTTTCATATAAGGTTCAAAGGACACAAGAGAGTTAAATAGGCCAAGGGCAAAGAATATTTAAAGATGGGGGCTGGCGAGATGCACTTCCCTGGCAAGCGCAAGGGCCTGAATTCAATTCCTGATTTCACCAAAAAAAGAACATTTCAGGCAAAAGTTCTGGTTTCATGACAAACCTGGTTGTCTACAAATTTTTTAAATGGCCAGGACCATAATCTCAGCCAGCCTTAAGAAACATCACACAACTACTGAGAACAGAAAGGAGAACAGGAAATCTTGCCCGAAATCTCTAAGCCTTAGGTAGTCCAGATGAATAAGGGATGAATAAATATTCTAATGGTTCTCAACACTCATGGGATTGTTTCACCACCTGTTATACATCTTTCTGCATATTTTTAATCATTTCTATGTGACTCACGATACCTAATACTATCTAAATGCTATGCAAATAGCTGCATAATAACAAGGAAATGGTTCATGCATATTCATTAAAAATAAAATTTTGCATATTTTTATTCTACAGTTGGTTGACTGTAATGACATATATTCAGGGAACTGTCAGTATTTACCTCCTAAGAATATCCTGAGATTAAATGAGCTAACCCCTAAGAACCTCAGAATAATGCCTACGGCACAGTGAGTGCTTAGTTTTCAGCTAAAATAATTTTCAATATTGTTGTCATTTCCATACCTGCAGTACATGCAGCCTTGGTCTCGAGGACTCAAACAAACAAACAAATAAACAAACAAAAACTATTTTTCTTACAAACTCTCAAGTCTGACTATATCTGAATTTAATTATTTCCAGTTTCACTTAGCTATGCAGTGTGTTACATCGTTGTGCAAATGCCTTGAGTAAATCTTAGTCTTTTATAGTACTGGGGATCAGACTCGGGACCTTGCGCTGGCCAGGCAGGTGCCTATGCCGCTGAGCTGTATCCCTGGCAATATCTTAGTCTTTTAAATAATTCTTCAAACAGGAACCTTATAAAAATTTAAAACACAAGTTCCCAATCCTGACTTTGTATTCAAAGCACTTGTAATATTAAGAATTATCTTAATATTAATTAATATTGAGTTCAGAAGTCTGGTTTAATTTGCCTGGGATGGTGCTGCGGTACTAGTGTGTTTCTGGATGACCTTAAGAAAAACTATGGCCGAGCTTAGTCCTTGTCTAAACCTTAGAGCTTAGGCCTTATCCAGCCCATACTATTTTAATTGTGAAAATCTGACTAAGATATCTAGGACCTACTTGAAGATTTCTAAAGACAATGAAACAGGCCATTCACCTGCCAAGAAAATTTGTTTCTCTGAGAAGAGAAAAGAATGGATCCATATTTCTACACAAACTAGATCGCCTTTGATTCTGAATCTCCTGTGTCTTCCAAGATGTGGGTATTCTGCATACTTGTAAATCTGTGCACACTATCAACTTGGACATTTCTAAATGTCTATCAATATCAATAACTGCATTGGCTTAAATGACAATCTATGAATTATTTTGTGACTCTGTGCTCCTTACTGTGTAGTGATATAACTCAATTCTTTTTCTTTTTTTTTTTTTTTTTTTTTTTGGCAGAACCAGGGATTGAGCTCAGGCCCTCACATTTGTCGGGGAAGCACTTATTCTACTGAGCTATCTCTCTGGCCCTTAATTATTTTTCTTAAAAATGCAAAGCATGAATCAACAAGAAGAAATAAAGCTTTCATATTGTTACAAATTAAAACTGTGAATTATTTCAAGGTAATCTCTTGCTCTCTTTCTTTCTCTTTCTCTCTCTCTCTCTTTCCATCCCTATCTCTCTTTTTGGCTTTTTGAGACAGAGTTGCTGTGTAGTTCAGGTTAGCCTTGAACTCAAGGAAATCATCTTGCCTCAGCCTCCTGAGTGCTGGGATTACAGGTGTGTGCCACTAGGCCTGGGATGGCTAAAATTTCTCCAGATTTCAGCTTTTAGTTTTAAGTAGTCTACTGACTGCTCTTTTACACTAACTGAACAAAACAAATGCCAAGTACCACATGATTCAAAAACACAGAGGTAAATCTCCTAAATATCATTACATGATCAGATTTTTCAGAAAATAGAACTGGTCAGTAACATATTTAACTTATTTTCTGTATTTGGGGGTTTAATTTATGTGCAGTCTTGTATTTAATTAGCTAATGTAAAGTCACTACAGATTTTATTAGTTCTCCTTTACATTTTTTCTTGTCTTCCATAAATAAAAAGGTTGCCTCTATGGAAAATACAAACTCCAAAAGAAAATTAGAAATAGCTAGACTGTCAAAATTTATTTAATAAATTATCAAGAAAAATAGCTATCAAATTAAAGACACCTATTCCCTTCCTCTATATTTCTTTCTCTCATTTGTGGATATCAATTTACTTATTTTTAAAAATCATTTATTTTACCTTGGAATCCTACTGGTGGCAATTGTGGCTTATCCTCCCCTGGATAATTTATTTCTGGATGAGGAGTATCCATTGGCTGTCTGTAATCAGAAGAAAGGAACATTTATGTCTGCTTCTGTAAGCTACACGTTAGAAAGAAAAATATCAGTAATTCCCATTAGTATGGTCTTATGTTCTCTGAAACAAACTGAACATAAAGTATAAACAACTGAGATGAGGAAAATGGGAAAAGATAGGAAAAAAAGGAAGGGGAAGAACCATATATATATATGCACAGGATAGGTAAGATGAGTGCTAATAATTTCTATCAATTTTTTAGGGTAGCAGTTAATGTTTAAAACTTTTACTTTGATCCACTTTATATGCTAAGGTATGTAACTTGAACAGTTACAATGAAGACAGCAATATGTACTGTAACCACAACCGAATACCTTTCATCCTGCTTTTTTTTTTAAAAAAAAAAAAAAAAGAGTATAGGCTCTATTATTTTATTTCTATACTTTTAAAAATAAATTAAAAAAATAAAAAGTAAAAAGAACAAGGAAAAAAGGTACTGTTTATTTTTTTTTTTATTTTTTATTTTTTGTCTTTTTGAGACAGGGTCTCACTATGCAGTTCAGGCTGGCCTTAAACTCACTTTGTAGCTCAGGCTGGTCTCGAACTCACAACAATCCTCCTGCCTCAGTCTCCCAAGTGCTGGGATTACAGGCCTGCGCCACCACGCCTGGCTACGTACTGTTTATTGAAAGGAAGAGTTACTGTTTACTTCTTGCATGTATATATCTGGTAATCTGAGCAACAAATTTTTATTTATTTATTTATATTTTTGTTTTATTGAAGTACAAATACCAATGAGACAGTTTTAAGATACCTTGACAAGATGGATTTCATAAATTAATACATTGCAAACTGTTTTCATAATGTTTTGGTATATAGAAGGTGCATACATGATATTATACTTACAGACATTATTATACCATATGTCTCTTACCACTAAATTAAGAGAGTGTAGCTGTCTGCGCATCTCATTTCTTATACCTGAATTACATCAAAGATTCAATAATTAATACTTTCTACCTTGTTATTTTCTTAGTGGTTGTCCATAGTACTAGAAGCCGACATAATATCCTGTCCAACCACCATTAGTGCAAAGCTTGCCTCTCATAGAATTATGTAGAAGCATGGCGTTATCTATCCCAACTGTACTGTCCACACATTATGATTCTTCCTTTCTATACCCCTTCCTTTGTCTACACCTGTCAAAGATGGGCACTCCATTGTCATTCAACTAATTTAGTTGCCTGAACTTGACAACACAATCCAACACAGTCCAGCATTCCACAACAATAGTGAGTTATCCGAAGAAATAGTTGACCATAGCCATTTACAGCTCAACTTATTATTATGGCTCCGTGGTGTATACCTCATTTTTGTACTTTTCTGCTGGATGGTTAAGACCTAGATAGAGCAAGACCTATATACCAACACCTGTACTTTATGTTTGTTATGAGGTCAGTGAAGTCCCCTCAGGGTTTATCTTGTGGTCCTGTACCTTATTCTGTAGATCCTTTGCTTGTGTCATCCATGTGGATGAGCAACAAATTTGATGATAGCAGTACATAATTTTTTTGATAGCAATACCTAATAAGACAACCATTGTTAACTTTTTATTCTTGTTTTGAAGTTCTGTATCATTTTTATTGTTTTATGTTGCTTTGTTATTGTCTTTGTTCTCATTATTTGCTTTTCCCCCCTTTTAAAAAGAAGAAATGAAACATAATGTGGTAAAAGAAATTAAAACGGAAAGAAAATAAAAGAATTATAGGAAGTCTCTTTTGTGTGGTTATATTAGATCTGGACAATACAGTGCCATAAATTGCCAATTCTTTTTTCTTAAATTTTTTGTTTGTTTGTTTGTTTGATACAGAGCCTTGCTATGCAGTTCCAGCTCATAGTGATCCTCCTGTCTCAGCCTTCCCAGCACTGGGATTCCAGGCGTGCACCACCATGCTCAGTTTTGGTGTCACGGTGCACCTAGAGTTCCAGGGCCAGCATGGCATGCAGCACTGGGGGCTGAACTCAGGTCCTTGCTCTCTTGCATGAGGCAGGCACTCACACTGCTGGGCTATCTCCCCAGCTACAAATTCCTAAATGAAACTGTTCCTGTATTATTTTCACTTATATAAAATTTCCATTTTAAAGAAAGAAACAGGTAAATTGAACTCATTCAACATAAATTGTGCCTATTATCAGAGTTAATTTGCAATAGAACCCTGTTTTAAACAATCCTACTTCTCTTTTAGATATTATAAGGCAGCTGAGTTACTGAGGCTGAATTTCTAATTTTTCAAATATGAGTGTTCAGTTATAGGCTTTGACTTTGTGATATTCAAAGTAAGATAGAGTTAGGCCAATTAGATAGCTCAGTGGTGTAAGTGCCTGCTTAGGCAAGTGCAAGGATCAGAGTTTGATCCCCAGCACCACATGCAGTACTGGCCCTGACCCCAGGGGTGCTGAGCCAGCCACTGAGGCCAGGCATGGTGATGTACCCCTATAATCACAGTGCGAAGGAGGCTGAAAACAGGAGGACCACTACAAGTCCAAGCTGCATAGTGAAACCCTGTACCAAATACATAAAAAAAAGAGAGCGTTAAAAACACACAGATAGCTTGCTGTGGTGATGCATACCTATAACCCCAGTACTCAGGAGGCTGAGCTAGAAGGATTGCTGTCCTGCCTGGACATGGTGGGCTACTAGTCACTAGGTAATCTTGTGTCTTGCAACTTTGTGAAAGTAGAAATAAATGCTCTTATTACTGTTCAAGGGGTCATTTCACTAACCAAGCAGAGAAGTCCCACCTAACCCAGCTCTTGTCTTCTTGCCTATCTTTTCTGTATTCCTGCTGGTGTTTCTCCCCATGCACAATGGGCCACACTGAGAGACCAAAGGAACACTACAGATTGCTCTGAGCTTATTGGACTACAATGTCACTTCAATGCCAGAACACCATAGCAAGACCCTGCCTCAAAAAAAAAGCAAACAACAAACTAAAATACACTGCATATAAACTATAGAAAAAGCAATGAAGGAAGTTTAAATGAGATGATGCCAATAGTAGGATTGTGGAATATCTTAAAGATATCTATAATCTTTGCGCTAAAACATTATTTTAGCATACAAAACAACACATGAACTTCAATATATTCATCTTCGAGGCTGACATTTTCTGTATGTGTCTCCACTATAATCTTTCCAGGACCATTCAACTCATCTAATCTTGTGGGTTTATTGGGAAACCTGGACTGCAATCCCTCCTCTTCCACTCCATCAGTCTTACAGTAACGTCACCAGAGTGCACTTCACCAAACTAGAAATTCAGCAACAGCACTCTCCCCTTCCTAAAATCAAGTGTTTTCCTTGGACAAACCTACAACACAGCTCATGGTGTTGATCACAGATCTCTGAACCTCCAAAGGTCACTCCATGCAAACAATTCTGTTTCCTAACTGCAGATAAGTGGCCCAGCTTCTCAGCTCTCCACATGGTAAGATCTTGCCTGAGGCCAAACTCCCAGCCAGAGCTGCAAGACAGAAGACTAAACTCAGAAGAAGAGGTCTAAGGAAGCATACTGTACATGAGACTTACAGTTCCACTCTTCTCTTTCCTGCCAGTACTGGTAGTAGAGTTGAGCCTGAGAGACTCCTCTCCCTCCGCCCACCTGAACTGGAGCCAATTTTCATCCCATTGTCCTAAGAAAAGCAAAGCTAAAATAAACCTAGGAAACCCCTACAGTTTCAGGCTGCACCCATGGGTTTAATTTAATCAGAGTGGGAGAGGCATGGGGTGTCAGAGCCACTGAGGTGACCCAGTGCCCTGTCAGGCATTCCTGTCTGCCTTACTCAGAGTCCCACTGACAGGTGCCTAGGAAGAGGTGCACAGCTTTTAAAATCCAAGGGGCCGGAGAGATGGCTCAGTGGAATAAACGCTTCCCTGGCAAACTCAAGGGCCTGAGTTCAATCCCCGGTTCTGCAAAAAATAAAATAAAATAATATCCCAAAGCCCAGCCAATTGAGTGCTTTTTATTTTCCTGTCATTCTGCCTCCACGTTTTTGTTTATTTACTTTTCTGTTCCTGTTTCTGCCCTGAGAGCATCTTCCCACCATCTTCAATGAAAGTAGCTGCCTTTTCTTTTCCCACTGTCTGTACGCTTGCAATGCCGCATCTGTCGCACATGCAGGCTTGGAATCTCCCTGTCAGACCCACCAGGCGGTATCAGGGCCCCTTCCTCACGCAGGAGCCAGCATTTCGGTACGAGGAAACACATCCATATTTAGGGACAAATAGACTTAAGAAATCGGCAGCTCATAATTTCTAGGCGTGGTCATCAAGGAAAGGATCCTATTTTCAGAAATTACAGTGTGAATTTAAGCAAAGAAGAAACAGGTGAGCAAAGAAGACACTAATTTATTAGTTAATTTCTATATTTTAAAATGCAAATTGCAATAGTTTTCAAAAAAACATTGCACTATCACTATAGTGTTAAATATACACATTTTTACTTTTTATATATGTGAATAAAACTAAGTTTATGTTCAGTGCACATTTACTGACACACATATGCACATTATATTTACATGTAGGCACATAATGCATATGTAATTATGAATATGAAGCTGAAGAGTTAAAAGGTGAATATGGACATGATTACATAAATTAACTAGAGTGAGATAAAATGTCAAAAAGCAAAGGCACATAAAGCAGCTTAATTCTACATAAATTTATCATAGAAAAGCTTTGAGTTTTAGAAATAAAATCAAGCAAATGCAGCATTCTTTAAAATCACAAAACTCAGTGTGTAGAAAAGAAGGGATCTACAGATGTTTAAATATTACGCGATTTCTCGTATATGACAAATGCAAAGTACATTTTTTAAATTTTTTGCTTCTGAGATAGGGTCTCACTAGGTAGTTTGGGCCAGTCATGAACTCATGGTGATCCTCCTACCTCAGCCTGCTGAATCCTGGGATTGTAGGTGTGCACCACCGTGCCTAGCAAGAACAAATACATTAAAGAGCAAAATAAGAGATAAATGATGGAAAAGGAAAATGGACCTTCTGTAAATGGGGAGGGGACCAAGCATGGAGGGGCCTGGGAGGGAGAGGGGGAAGGGAGGAAGTGCGAAGAAGTCAGCTGTGCTGCTGTGTGTGCCGCCACCGCCCCATCATGCATATAAACAGCATGTGCAGAAAATAATAAACTCATAAAAATTAAAAAAATAAAACAGGGATCCGATCCTGAAAATTACCTAATACAGTGATCAAGACTAGATTTTTAGTGAGAGGTAATTATTTTGGGGGATACCACAATAAGGAGAAAAGAGAAAAGATTTATTCAGAAATATAACATTTGGTTTTTGGCATTTTCATATATATATATATATATATATATATATATATATATATTTTTTTTTTTTTTTTTTTTTTTTTTTTTTTTTTTTTTCTCTTTGGAACCTTAAATGTCTAATAAGGCAAAACCTTTCATTAAATATTTAATAAACACCCAGTTTATAACCTTCAGAGAAAAACATGAAAATATTTTGATTCGTATATATTTCAGTCTATGGACACACACATATGTGTGTTACAGAATACAGTTACCTGAAAAATTTATTTTGATGAATTCCCATATGAAATTTGTTATTTGTTAATGTGACTTTAGTAGCCCTTATATATTATACACAATGAAGACAGAAAATGCTCTGGCTGAAATGTAGGAAACACTGCATAATATATTTGCCAGTAGGCCCAATACTGGGGTTTTTTTTTGTTTTGTTTTTGTTTTTCACTATTAATGAAAAAAATTAGTGGCAATAAATATTTTTATACATAGTCTCCATACTTGAATCACTGAATTCAGCATTGGATTTTAGAACACGAACAACACAAATAGGTGACATAGCTTCATGAGTGAATGAAAACATGGCAGAAAATAGCAATTAAACATGTTTAACAATGTAGGGAATAAAACAAAATACTTTAAGTAAATTACTCTGCTTGACCATGACCCGCACAATTCTGAAAAAGAAGATCCGATATTCTCACAGTGTCCACAAATTTATAGGAGAAATGTGACAGCTAATACAAGATATTCTCAAACTATAGGGTCACACTCATCAGGTAGTCTTATTTGTCTCATCCAGCTTTCTGAGGCACTTAAACATTTTGGCCTATTCTCCATGCAATTCTTCTGAGAAGTACGTTAGAAGTTTGTGGAAGGTCCATAATGGTTGACACTTCCAAGAAGCTTCTGGTGAAAAGGGACAATGATCTGTGGTGTATAAGGGCATAAAGGAGCCAAAGACCCCAAGAAGCTGCCACAGAAAAATGTAAGCCTTCATGATTCACACACCTAAAGAAAGTGTGTGTCCAGCTTCTAGCCCTTCAACCTAAGATCCAGGAATGCTATGGAAGGAGAATAAGAAAGATTAACTCTCAGGTCACGCTCCTGTAATTATATCTGGCATGCCAAGACTTGTTCTGCCCCATGTGAACAGGACATGTGCGAAGTCCGAAAATCCTATTCTGTGGATGAAGAGCTCTCCATGTATTTGTTGTTACCAAAATCCACCCAGGACTGTCATGGCTGAGGCAACTCTGTGCACTTGGGCATTTGATTATTTCTGGAAAAATATGAATGGTAGCAAAACATCCTACTCAGGACTTCTGCCTTCTGGTACTTAGAGGCCAACTTTGAGTCACTACTTTTTCTACTCTGAATCTCAATCTACTGGTATCTTTTATGTAGCATTAGAGCACATGCTAACATTCTGTTGGCCCACAGTTTCATCTTGGACCCACAGACGAAACTGAATCAGTCCTTTCATTCCCATCTCTACTCCAGTGTTGAGTGTTCTTCTACTAACCAGACAATCCTAAGTTCAAAGTCTTTGGTCCTTCTATAGAGCTGATTATGCCTACAGTTTCCAAGGAGAAACAAGTTCCCTCTTTTCAATTTCAAAATTATTATTTATTGTCAATTTTGCATGTAATGTTTCCTACATAATACAGTAAAATGAAGGTTTTTCATAAGCTTAATATAAAACTCAGTTTTGGAAATAAGTAGGTGATCTTTTCGTATACCACTTAGTCAATACATTCTATAGAACTGTTAAACCTTCCAGAAAGACTTCATCTGGAAAAGAGGAAATCACAGTTATGACCTCCCACCAAAAAGAATAAGAAAAAAAATCTGTGTTATACTTGTGTTTAGATGTTCTCCTGAAGTCTCAAGTGTTTATGCATGAGAATTTTTCAAAGGTGGCTGGACCTAGAGTGTGTGGCATTAGAATTAATTCACAGAGCAATGGTAGAATCAAGAGCCCTGGGATTAAGAGTGTGAGCACTATCTGTCATAAGTGCCTAGACAGGATATAAGGGATAGAAAGAGCTGTGGTTGCTTCTTGTTGCTTTGCTACCTTCTGCCCACCATGATCTATTTCTATCCTGCAATGACACCTGCCTTGGATCCTGCTACTGATGGATGGAAACCTCTACTACCAGTGAGCCAAACACATTTTTCCTCTTCTAACTCTGGGCATTGAATCTTTAGTCTCAGCAATGAGAAAACTAACATAGAGTTTGGTATCAGAGGAGTGAGATCATTGCTATGACGTTAACTAGCCGTGTGGCTTAAAAGCTTTGGCAGCTGGGTGAGTTGTGGGTAGGGGAACAGGTAGGAAAGATTTGGAGATGCTGGCTGAAAGAGTGGAGCTGGGATGCCTTTGTGTACTTGATGGGCAAGTTCAAGTGCAAAAAACAAGAAGGCTGATAGAAATCTGGTCGGTAAGAATGGAGTCAAGAGACTTCTTCTTCAAGGACTGAATTGGTTGTTGGACTCTAGATAATGTGTGTTATACCTGGCAGAAAGTTTATCCGCACTTTATTCATAACTAGAGACTTTGTCTGAGACTGAGATTAAGGGGGCACACAAATTAACTTGGAAGAAGTTTCAAGGCAGTCTGATGTTTAGGTGGTGGCATAAATACTGATGAGCCTTTTAGCCAGGTTTAGAAGCAAGAACCAAGATCCCGGCCGAATAATTCAAAATGTTTTGAGTTTGGCCAGAAAAGAAGCTCTAGTAAACTTGTAGCCTGAAATGGTGGAACAAAGGAGAAGCTGTTCACCAAAAAGATCAGGGAGAATCCAAGTTTTTCAGAAGAATATAATAACACAAAAGATGATCTCAGGATAACATAAGAACCAGCATGGTTCCTGCATTTCCAAGCAGAGCTGCAAAAGTGAAAAACTGCTTTGGGAGGAGAAACTCCTGAGCATCAGGTGCCAGAATGCCAAAGGCTTGGGAAGATACCCATCAGGATTTGGATTTGCTTCATAGGCACTAAGCCCTTACAGCTAAGACACAAGAGAGCCTGTCTACTGCTCCAGCTGGTGGAAGACATTGGCTTCATCCACATGGTGCTACTGATTTTAGACACATGCAGAAATTCTTTAATGAATGTTTAAGAATTTTTTTTTCTCTATATCTGAAGGCTTTCTTGCTGCTTCTAGCTCACTGTCAGGCTGTGGTGTGGTTTGATGTACTGCTGTTCCTGATACTGTGGGTGTGGCCTTTCCCCAGTTCCAGAACCATCATTTTTGCTTCCAAATGAGCCATCAGACCTACCTGGTCAATACAAGTGACACTTGCACAGTGAGGAGGGTTGTGCAGGTCAGGATGCTGTTAGTCTCTCCCCCATTTCACTACTAGCACAACATTCTTTTCAGACCACCCATGGGAGCAAACAATTGTAGAATCTGAACAGCAGTAACACAAAGAAAACCTCACAGGGAAGTTAACAAATTATTGCAAGACAAAGGGAGTGTATTTCACAAAATAGGACCATGTTGAAATGGGTGCGTGCGTGCGTGGTAAAAGGACTGAGAAGGGGCTGAGCTCACAGGTGGAGGGACCATTAGAAATGCAAACTGGCTTCTGCAGCTCCCCATCTTCATCGCTAAATATCTCTCCTTCCCATGCTCTGTAACCTCCATACTTTCCTTTCTATTGACTGAATCAGGTATTCCAGCCTCAGGCTTTATACTTGTGAGACTCCTCGGTTTGCACTGACTTCACAGGCCTATAGCACGTACACCTCACTCTGTGCTTTGGTGACTTGACACGTTTTTCTATTCAGATCTCAATATGCTGACAGTGCCACTGCCCTTACAGTCTAAATCACTGTGCCCAAAGCCTATTTTTATTATTGAACTTTTTTTACTCATAGTACTTAAGTGTGTTTTCTGAGACACATTTCGCTGTATGTTTTTTTTTTTTTCCTAGAGTGCAGAGTAGAATGCTGCAGTGACTGGAGCCTGCTCTGTATCTTCACTCCTTGAGAGCCACACATGTTGTACTAAGTGGATAGTTATGCATGCAATATTTACATGGATGTGCATGTATGCATGCACATGACTTACACTACCATTCTACACTTAGATTTCAGAAAAGGTCTGAGAGACCAGGTAGTGATGGGCAGCTCGTGAAGTTGTGAATATAAATCTTGAAGGTACTTTGAGACCTCAGAAGTTTGGAGAAATTAAGAACTTGGATCATGGATCATCTGAAGAAAACAGCAGAGGGAGCAAAGCCAGCCCCAGAGAGAAGCCAGGGGTGCTACCACCACCAGATGTGCATAGAAGAGGAGCCACCCAGGTGGAGTTTACAACTTACCACAGATTTTTTTCAGGGATGCTGGAAGAGGAACTATGGGATTCGATGTTTACCCTCATGGATTTTGGTCTTGCCTTTTTTTTTTTTTTTCTATTTTTTGCTATCCCCCCTCTGTTTGAAACTTTTAAAATAGATCTCTCTATCTTATTCCATTCTATGTTGGAAGTGTTTAGCATTCTTTTCATTTATATGGGAGCAGCAGGGATATGCTTTTAATCTCAGAGGAGACATTGGGCTTGGGCTTTTCATCAATGGTGAAGCAGTTAGGACCTTCGCAACTCTTGCAGATGGACAAAATGACTTTTGCATAAAGATATATGCATGAGTCTTGGGGGGATGAAGGGTAGAATGTTATGACATGTTTGTATGTTCACCCAAAGCCTCATGTGGCAGTAGGTGGGGTGGTTTCAGAGGTGGCTGGAAATGAGGTTTGTGATGATGATACTGATTCATGGTTGAACAATAGGACCAAGAGCACTATGATTAAGGGTGTGAGTGCTACCTGCCTGAAGTGCTCTGGGCACAATATAAGGGACAGAAAGAGCTGGGACTGTCCCTTGTTGCTCTGCTCTCTTCTGTATCCTGGGAGCTGTCTCTGTTCTGTGATGCTGCCCTGTTTTAGATCCAGCCAATAATGGATGGAAACTTCTAAAACGATGAATCAAGTGAATTATTTCTCCTTTAACTTTGGGTGTTGGATCTTTTGTCTTAGCAGGAAGGAAAGGAACTAAGATAATCTGTAATATAGTCAGTCATACTACATATGGTACCATGGAAATCATGGAACTAAAAAGCATGATTTAGTTCTGACATCTTTCTTTCCTGTGTTACATAAGAGATTTACAAAAAACTGAGGCAGCATATACTACAAGAGTACATCTGTTAAAGTTACTCTTTCACATATAGGGGCTGGAGAGATGGCTCAGTGGAATAAGTGCTTCCCTGGCAAGTGGAGGGGCCTGAATTCAATTCCCGATTCTGAAAAAAAAAAAAAAAGCAACAAGCAAAAATAGTAAATCACTGACATGGGCTATCGAATCATTACCAGATATTCTTATTATGAGAAAAATAGTATGACAATTTACAGTTACGTCTTCACAATTCCTACTATAGTGAAAATAGTTTGACTCATCTCTCAAGGTTCTAAGATTTTTCTTATTGTTTTCAGGAGGCATTTCTTGGATATCAGCAACCTACTGTAGTATAGGTTAAAGAAGCATCCTCTAGATCTGCATTTTGCTCATGAGAATTTATTAATTTTTTAAGACCAAATCTTGCCCCTGTTCCTTCTTATCCAAAACAAGACTAGATCACATTCTTCATAAATCCCCAAATGGAAATCTGTGCTCTAAATTGTTTTAGCAACACACTACTGCTTTAGAAGCAATTGTCAGAATGGCAGGTCTCTACCTTCCTGCTCATAAGTAAAATGAGACACTATGTTGGGGAGAGAAGATGAACATTGAGTATGTGAGGGGAAGAACACAATATGTGTTAAACTCACAAATTGAACAATTTTTATGTATTTACAATTATGTTTTTAGATAAATTTTGTGCGCTTGAATAGTTTAGTTATTACCTAAAGAAAGAAATTTCATCTTTGAAAGTGATTTCCATAAAAATCAAACCCCATAAAAATATGTGCATTTATGCAAATGGGTGCTGCAAAGAGTGTGTGAGCTTTTGAGCAGGCTAGCATGCTTACCTGGGATGTGTGTGTCAGAAGCGCTCTTACTGGGGCTGCAGAGAAAGGCAATGTTTCTTGGAACAGGACGTCTTCTCTTATCACACGCTTTTGTATTTTAGGCTGACGAAAACAAAGCAAATGTATTTTGAGCCAACTTGGGATAGGACAGTGAACCCTGAAAACAAGTGTAGCCCATACATCAACTAGAACGAACTGAAGTACTAGTGATCAGCTATTTGGTAAAACTAACGAATCAAAGAGACTAAAGTTGGAAAGCTGATCTTGGACGTAAGCTGTTCTCATCTGACGGACGGTCTATTCTGAAAAGCCTTGTATGGAGAACCCAATGCTCCTTCACAACTCTGAACTCTTTCCTTTCTGCCTACAGATAAGGAAAGCACTTCATTGGGATGAAATGGCTATTTAATACCGCCCGGGTCACTAACTAGCTGAATGAAGATTCATGATTCATATCATTTACATTCATGTCCCTGTTTCACTGGAGAAAAGAACATTTCCTAGAGGGAATCTTTTATGTTATTTGCTTCATGTAAAACAGAAAAGCGCTGAATTTTAATTTATTCTCTGACCCCATACTTTGTACTAAAGCAAGTAGCATTTTTTTTCCCTAGCATTTATAAGGACAATACTTGGAAAATTAAAAGAATACTTGTTACTACAAATATTCCTTTCTTAATGATTCACCCACTTAATGACTTACAGATACAGGCCTCAGACTTACCACCTGGCATTTTATTTGTACAGTTCTGTAAATCTTCTGTATAAAGCCTCAGTATCCTTCTTTGCATAGTACCTCTTCTTTACACATACTGCAAATTTTACTGGTTGTACTATACAGTACAGTCCTATATATTCTGTTCCACAGTACAATACTGCATGTGAGAGTTACACAAATAAAAGCAAAGTCATCAGGTTGGAGCATCCTTGTACCATTACTTTGCTTCAAATATTATACATGCTATATCTAATACATGTATACAATATTATATGTGTGCAGCACTATATATGTACATACTCATTTAGCAACTAATTCATTGACTGACCTCCTTCTGGGACAGAACTAGTCATTGAATGAGAAATGTCTGGGGTGGGGATATAGCTCAGTGGCATAAGTGCCTGCCTGGCAAGCACAAGGTCCTGAATTTGATCCCTGGTACCGGTTTTAAGTTGATAGCTATTTAGTGTAGAACGATAGTGTAAGTACACATGCACGCACACACGCACATCCATGTGAATACTGCATGCATGAATATTCACTTAGTACAACATGTGTAGCTTTCAAGGAGTGAAGATACAGAATAGCTAAGGCTCTAGGTCACACATCCTACTCTGCAAGGCACTCCAGGAAATAAACAACACATTGAAATGTGTTTCAGAAAATATGCTTAAGTACTTTGAGTAAAAATAGCTCAATAAAGAGAGCTCAGTGGATTAAGTGCTTGCCTGGCAAGTGCAAGGTCCTGAATTCAGTAAAAAAAAAAAAGAAAGCGCAGTAAGAAGAGCACAGTTATTTAGACTGTAAGGACCATGACACTGTTAGGAGATTGAGGTCTGAATAGAAAAACGTGTCAAGTCACCAAAGCACAGAGTGAGGTGCATGTACTATAGGGCCTGTGAAGTCAGTGCAGGCAGGGGAACCTCTCAGGTATAAGGCTTGAGGCTGGAAATACCTGATTCAGTCAAGAGAAGGAAAGGTGTGAAGGTTGCAGAGCATGGAAGGAGAGATCCTTAGAGATGAAGATGGACAGACGCAGGAGCCGGCTCACACTTCTGAAGGCTCCTGCACCTCTAAGCTTTTCAGTCCTTTTACCACCCACAGATTTTAACATGGCCCTTTTCTGTGAAAGCCACTCCCTTTGTCTTGCAGTAATTTGTTCACTTTCTTTCTTTTTTGTGGTACTGGGGATTGATTTGTTCACATTCCTGTGAGGTTTTCTTTGTGCTACTGTTGTTCAGATCCTAATATTGTTTGCTACCAAGGGTGTCCTGAAAAGAATGCTGTGCTAATAGTGAAATTGGGGAGAGACAAACAGCACCCTGACCTGCACAACACTCCCCACTGTGCAAGTCACTCATCCTGACCAGGTATGCCCAAGGGCTCAACTGAGAGCAAAAAATGATGATTCTGGAAGTGGGGAAAGGCCATACCCACATTTTCAAGAACAATAGTACATAAAACCACACCATAGCCAGATAGTGAGCTAGAAGAAGCAAGGAAGCCCTCAGATGTACTGGGTGGGGGGTGTTAAACTGTCAGGTAATATGCTAACAACTTAATACACATAGGTTTTATTGCCTTTATCTTCTGTAATAATTGCACAATTTTAAAGATAAGGCAGTAAGCAAGTACTTCAGACAGCTGAGCTGTCTTGCCAGCAGCTATTCTGCCCATTTCAATGGCATTTTGTGAGTATTCATTCTTTCCCTCTGTGAAGAATCAATGTGTCACCTCATACCCACAGCAATTATAATTAAACTGTTGCTTCCTTTGCATCACTACTCTCGATGCTTTTGTTCTAAGACTCTACACTTGCTTCCTCGATTATTTCATTGCCTAATTTTCTAGTTTTCTTTTTATTGCCCCCCCCCCATTTTCTCCTCTGTTTCCTTAATTTGTAATGTACCCACATGTCCAAATTGCAGATTCGATCCCATTCTCTCTTCTCTGGCCTTGTTTTTACAAAGTTACTTGGAGTATGAGACAACTGGGGTAGTTTGTGTGTATGTCCTCCTAGCTGGCTCAAGCGACTCCAGGCACAGAGCTGATAGCGATACTGACACAACTATCTGAAAGAGATACCCAGCTGGGTCAAATGAAATGTCTAATTGTAGTTTTGTGAGGAGTCTCCACACTGACTTTCATAGTGGCTGTACCAGTTTACGTTCCCATCAACAATATAGAAGACATTCTATACGTTTTCCCCTGTAGCCTTGTGCCAGCATTTATTATTATTTAACTTCCTAATTATGGTCATTCCTTCTGCAGCAAGTTGGAATCTCAGTATTTTCTGATGCGTATTTCTATAATGGCCTGCAATGTTGAATATTTCTTTGTGTATGTATTAGCCACTTATACTTGTTATTAATGCCCCAACTTGTCCTGATGGGTAGCAAATATGAATTAATGTTTATATAAAAAAAAAATAAAGGTAAGGCAAGCAGAAGAAACATGTACAAATGAAGACACCAGGTTCAAGTCCAAAGAAGGCAAGCTGGGAAGCGAAGTCCAAGTTCAGGCGGCCAGATTCTGGAGCTAGGCACTACCCTACCTCCAGCTCTGCCTACCCCATGCCTCTGGTGTTCTAGAATATGAAGTGTTGTTTGTATTCCAATCGTAATTCCAATTAATATTAACTTTCAGTCCCAACTAGTAGGCTTTAGAGCTGCTCCTTCTGGTACTGTGCATCCTACATAGAACCTGTGGAGCCCATCTTCCCCCTGGGATTTGAGGCTGTCCTCTGAGTTCTGAAGCAGTGTAGTTAAGGCCAAGCAGAGCCCTGTCAGGTCTTTCCAGGCAGGACACACCTGTCCCTAGAATGGTTTCCAGGTGGGACAGGTGTCCTGCAGAGACCATGCTCCCCACCTGGCACTTTCCCAGTCGCTTGGATTCCTGATCCAAGTGTCCACCACACATCCAGCACCTGCAGTGCAAGCAGTGTCCTCAGGCTCCCTCCCAGGGCTGCCTGCAGCCCCAGCTTCCTTCTGGGGAGCCACGGAGGCCCCCGATTCTTTCTTTTTGTTTGTTTTTTTATTAATTTTATTGAGAAGAAAATTGCAATGAGACAGTTTCAAAACAGGTTGGTAGAAGAATTACATCAATTAATACAATGCATATTGCTGTCTTTGTAATAGTCACTCATAGCACAAGATGCAGACATGATATCCCGTCCAAACACTGTTAGTGTCGCGCGCAACCTCGCCGGCAAGGAAGACGCGACAACCAGCTCTTCTTTCCGCGATTTTTTCAGGACCCCTATACAATCTTCTTCCCCTTGCCTCCCTGCTAGCTTGCTTGCCTCCCGCCTCCTTCCTTGCCAGCTTCCTGCTTCTTTTTCCGGGGAAGCCCGCTCATGGCTTTAAACCAGTGGGCGTCCAACCCCGGAGTGCCACGTGGGCACAGCGGATAGGTCCAGGTACGCGGAAGCAACGCCATAGTCTTAGCCTTAGCCAAATGAGAAGTTGTTTGCTATGGAGGGCACTCACCCCAAGGTGGGGGTGGAAGGCGGAAGCCAGCGCCGTCTTTAAGGTGTGGCTGTGTCTTTAAGGTGTGGCTGTGTCTTTAAGGTGTGGCTGTGTCTTTAAGGCCTGGCTGTGCTCAGCTCTCCACAGTAAGTTGTTTGTTATGGAGAGCACTCACCCCCAGGCGGGGGGTGGGGGGGGGTGGGGTGGTGGTGGAAGGCAGAAAGCCAGGTCTTTCAGGCATGGCTATTCGCAGCTCTCTACATATTAGTACAACTTTCTTCTTATTGAATTATGAGAAAATAGCTACATATCTACCCTATCTATTTTGTATATACAGATACAAAATGGTCCTTCATTTATAGCTCCTTTTCTTTTGTTTAGTTTTGTCAGAGATGGATATTCCATTGCCATCCAAATATTGTAGGTGCATGAATTTAGCAAAATATTCCAATATAGTCCAGTAGTCCACAATAGTAGTGGGTTAAGCACAGGACTGGCAATGTCTGAATCTCTTGACTTGAGCCTTTTACAACTCAGCATATTAACATGGCTTCATTTTTCATACCTTGTTTCTACAACAATTAATCATTGCATATTGTTGTCTTGGTAATAGTCTTGTGACATTGCCAGTCCAATGGATAACCCACTACAATTATGGACTACTGGACTATATTGGATTATTCTGCTGAATTCATTTTCTGCTGGATGGCTAAGATCAAGATATAGCAAGACCTATATAACAAGAAATGTAACTTTTGTATCTGCCCCAATTCTTTCCTGGAGAGAAGAGAACACAGCTGGCTTACCTGCTGCCCCCGCGGTCTCCGGTCTCCGCGCAGCCCCGGGAGACCAGTGTGTCGGGGATACAATGCCTGAGCCCAGCGGCGCCGCCCCCTGTTCTTGGCAAAGGCGACTCTGAGACCTGGCGGCGCTCGGGTTTTGGGTTTTCTTTCCTTTCCCTGACTTCCTTCCCAGCAGTGCGCCGGCCGCTGCTCCGTTCTCCAGGAGGCGTCGCCGCAGCTCCCTGCCTTCCCGCTCCCCGAGAGGCTCCGGAAGCGTCTGTTCGGTGGCGAGGGATGGACTGAGATGTGTGTCTCTGCCTGGATCTCTCTCCTGGAGAAGATCTTTCAGGAACTTGCAACACTCTTTCCTTGACCTCCATCCGTCAGATTCATGTGACTTGGATAACTATTGACTAAGCGACAGTAAAGTCTTATTTTTTAACTATAAGACACCTTTTATTTCTCTGACTTCCTCTTGCCATAACATGTTTAGGTGTACTTTAGGCACTTGATGGACTAAATTTATTTAGGATATCACAGAAACATTCAGTAGATATTCCTTCCTTTCTTCCTTCATTCTTAATTTTTTTAAACAAAAGTAACCAGTCTTCCAAACAGTACGTTCATGCATGCTGAAAAGAAGTAAAATCTACTCTTTCAATTTCCTGATTTCCTGTCACTGTCTTGCTCACCAAGGTCAACACCCTTTTAAAAATGTATGGATCTTTAATCCATTTTAACTTTAATATGCTGAGCTGTAAAAGGCTCAAGTCAACAACTGACATTGCCAGTCTAATGGATAACCTACTAGTACTGTGGACTACTGGACTACATTGAATTATCTTGTTGAATTCACTCACCTACAATATTTGAGTGACAATGGAATACCCTTCTCTGACAAAACTAAACAAAAAAGGGGATACAAATGAAGGACCATTTTGTACTTGTATATACAAAATAGTTAAGATAGATACACAGCTACTTTCTCTTAATTCAATGAGAAGAAAGATTTGTAATAATAATATTTGGACAGGATATCATGTCTGCATCTTGTACTATGAATAACCACTATGAGGACAACAATATGCATTCATTATTGAAACTGTCCTACTAATTGGTTTTGAAACTGTCTCACTGCTATTTGTTTCCCAATAGAGAAACAAAAAATAAAAGTGCACGGAGACAGCTGAGGGGTGGGGTTAGAGAGTAAAGAGTGTGGGAAATGACAATGGTAGAGAGATACATGGGATACACGAGGAACACAGAGATGAAAATGAAGCCAGCTAGTTGTGGATCCTTTATGGCACCGTGTCTGTGACCTCGTGGGAGTTAACTTCCTGAGCATCTCTGCAGGTCTTATTTATTGTTTTAATCTTTAAATGAGTGTGGACATACAATCCATCTCTTGTGGATTTTATGAAGCTTCCAGAAATGAAAATAATCATCCATTTAGTGTGGTGCCTGCCTGACCATGGACTTTTGCTTGAGGTTTAAGCTTTCCAGTGGATAGTTTCAGAAAATCAGGAAGATTGGAAATGCCCTAGTTTCATTTTCAGTTGTCAGAACTGTTTTGCAACCCCTCCTTCCTGAATGAGGGGTGTATGTGTGTGTGTGTGTGTGTGTGTGTGTGTTTAATTCAAAGACTTTGCTGTTCATTTTTCCCTAGAAGCAATCTTTTTTAATCATTCTTTTTTTCTTTTCTTTATTTATTTTTTATTTTATTGAAGTACAAATATCAATGAGACAGTTTTAAGATACTTTGACAAAATGGATTTGATAAATTAATACATTGCAAACTGTTTTCATAATGTTTGGGTATCATAAAAGGTGTATACATGATATTATACTTACAGACATTATTATACCGTATGTCTCTTATCAGTAAATTAACAGTGTAGCTGTTTGTGTATCTTATTTTTTATACCTGAATTATATCAAAGATTCAATAATTAATACTTTCTACCTTGTTATTTTCCTAGTGGCTGTCCATAGTACTAGAAGCTGACATAATATCCTGTCCAACCACCATTAGTGCAAATCTTGCCTCTCATAGAATTATGTAGAAGCATGGCGTTATCTATCCCAACTGTACTGCCCATACACACACATCTTGATTGTTCCTTTCTATACTCCTTCCTTTGTTTATATCTGTCAAAGATGGGCACTCCATTGTCATTCAACTAATTTAGGTGCCTGAACTCAATGACTCAATCCGACACAGTCCAGCATTCCACAACAATAGTGAGTTATCTGAAGAAGTTGTCGACCATAGCCATTTACAGCTCAACTTACTATTATGGCTGCATGTTATATATCTCATTTTTATACTTTTCTGCTGGATGGTAAAGACCTAGATAGAGCAAGACCTATATACCAACATATGTACTTTATGTTTCTTATGAGGTCAGTGAAGTCCTCTCAGGATTTATCTTGTAGTCCTGTACCTTATTCTGTAGATCCTTTGTCTGTGTCATCCATGTGGATGAGTCACGGCCAATGCTTGACCAGTTTGCTCTCTGTGAGAGCCTGAGAGAAAGTTTTCTCTCCATGTGACTCTACCCAGGCACACTATAGAACTTCAGTCTCTTTTCTCTGTGGCTCCATAATCTTGTTCAGAAAATTTGGAGCTCAACTGAGTTTCATGATGTTGCAGTACAGGTTCTCCTATGTCCTGAGTCTTTGCTGACCTTGAAAGGCTAGGGCTAAACTGTTGGCTGGCCTTGTGGCTCTTCTATTTCTCCAGTTTTGATCTGTGAACTTAGGTTGTTAACCACCCAGAAGAAAAACTGATTGGTATCCTGCAGCATATACCATTTACTTTGCCTTATCTGACTCAATTGTTTTTAGTTGTTGTTGTATGTTTCCATTTGTATTTCTGCTTTTTGCTTCTTATACTAGGGAGACTATATGATATTTATACACATGTGTCTGGTTTTTTTCACTTATGAGTATATGTTCAAGTGGCATCCATTTCAATATAAATTCTTCAAGTTTATCATTCTTAATAGCTGACCTAGAAGCAATCTTTCATCACTTTCTTGTGCTGGTTCCGATGGGGGTAGGCCTGAAGGTGAGCTCGCTGGCTTTGGCATGGAGATATCCACTCTCTATACATATTAGTTTTACTTGTTTTATCACCTGTATTGGACATGATACAATATACTCTCTTCTTGGAGTATAAAACATATTAGATCTCCCTTATGAGACTTATTCCTCTTTACACACATCCTGTGCCTTGTGAAATCAGTTTATAGCTGTCTGTTTCTTCAGTTTTCTCAAGTTTGTTGAAATTTTACTTGGTGTTCAGTATGTTCTTATCTTTGCATGACTGTTAAGACTTTGTACAGCTTTTATTTGTTGGGGCGCACGGAGATTGCAATTCAGACTAGGCATGGTGGCATGAGCCTGTAATCCCAGCACTTACGAGTCTGATCTATGCAGGGAGACCCTGTACACTTTGTATACCCTGCCCTAAAAAAAAATAATATATATATATATATATATATATATATATATATAATGATACATATATAATTATTTTTACTTTAGTTCTATTGTGGTCTGGAAAAATGCTGTCTGTATTTAGAAAATTTCAACATGTGATATAAACCATTGCAGCCATACTACAAATTGAAGATTTGCTTCTAGGGCCGGCCTAATAGCTCAGAGGGCTACAGCGCCTGCTTAGACCGAGCGCAGCAGAGGGGTTCAATCCCCAGCCTGCTGTACAGGCCCTACCCGCGGGGTGCACTCAGATGGCGATTGACACTGGGCATGGCGGTGAGGGCCTGTAACCTCAGCTCTTGGGAGGCTGAACACAGGTGGATCACTGAGTCCAATCTACATAGTGAAACCCTGTAGACCCCATAGACCTTGTACCAAATACATTAAAAGAAAAGAAATTGCTTCTATATGATAAAGTAGGTACTACTTTCCTTCCTTGGTCAAATTGTAGATAAATTTATTTTCCTATTTAGGCTTTTCTTCTGCTCTTTATGGCAGGCAAGTGAACAAATCCAGATAATCTAGGCCCAGATTTAGGCCCTCATTAGGTCCCCAGTAACTCTACCTTGAGAATGATATAAGACAAAAATAATTTTCTAATAAAAATATATTATGGCAATTAGTTTCACCCAAACTGATCATATCTAAAATAGTTACACCACAGTCGTTGGTATAATAAGGTCATATACCATAAAGAAGATATTAGATTTTATAATGGAGGTTGAAATAAGATAAGATACAATGTGAAATATGAGAAAGACCCTATAAGGTTAGTTTTTTTTTTAAATAAGGTTAGTTTATAGAGACTAAATTAGTGATAATTTAAAGAGTGACTTGTAGGATTAGGGAAACAGGCTGGGAAATAATTTTAGTGACAATTCGACACTAAAATAATGCAATCTTTAAATAACATATTGTTGTAATGTTTAGTAAAGTTAGAGAAGAGGATATTTCTCCAAAGATTAAAAAAATTGCACTAGTGTTTAATGACTAAATAGATGCTAGAGGGGTAAAAGAAAGAGATTAAGAATGTTTCCATCTTGGGCTAATGATAGTTGAATGGCTCACTCCCCCTGGTGCTGGGACAAAAGCGCTGATGACCTATGACTTATTTGGGTCACAGTTTCCGTGGGTTCAGGCTGTGGTTGGCTGGCTGCAAGACAGAAACATCTTGATAGAAGGTGTCTGTTTGCCTTACGGCAGCTAGGAAGCAGAGAGAAAAGGGAGAACTGGGGACTTTTGGGACATTCATCCTTCCAGCCCCTGCCATCCTCCTAGCAGGGCATTCAGTTATGAACTCACTAATGGATTAATCCACTGATGAGTGTAGTGCCCTTGGGACGCAGCTAACTTCCACAAACCTCTCCTCTGATGGAAGGGAAGTTAGGCGGATGAGACCAGGTCCTGAATCGTGAGCCTAAAGCAAAGTGAGTCCAGGTTTACAGGAGTTAACATACAAGAGGCCCCCCAAATTAAGCCAACTGTCAGGACCTAAAGGAATGCAAAGGACAAACAAGGGTCTCTAAAAAATGGCGGAGATCTTGCAGGAAGTGAAATGCAAATGCAGCAGCTTGCAGTCTGACGTCAAAGGTCTCCCTGCCGCCAGGAGCATCCCTGGATGGGGTCAGGTAGGCCTGAGTTCACAATGGTACAAAAGGCCTCTGGATTTAAATATCTATGGTACCCGCTGGATGGAACCCCTCCCCAACATGTGGGAAGCTCTGCCTTTCATTTTTTTTCTTTTCAATATACACTTGGTCATTTCACACTGCTTGCTGTGGGGAGCAGGAACCTGACAAAAACCTGAGAACTAGATGGAAGTTGTTACAATAGGAGACTGGGGGGGCAATGTTTTAGATCTAAATCATAATGATAGTGCACAGATTTGGAAGGAAATTTGAGATGCAGTTACATCCATTGGGTTTAAGATACTATCAGACTGCAAAATGGGAACAACTGAGATTGTTAAAATGCCCCTGCCCACATTTTTAAAGAGTAAACCAGCAATATGCGCAGTACATACCTGAGGCCGTAGTGACAGATCTGCATAAATGAGATGGCACTGTGTGAGGACCAGGTGAAGTCTGGACATTTAGGACACAGCCACATTTAAAAATCACCGATTCTTTATCTTCTGCTTATGGAAGACAGAAAGGGAGAACAGAGGGCTGTGCCTGGCCTGGGAGCGACCTGAGAGAGACGTGGGCTGCCCCCACTAACAACAGACTCCCGGTCATTGGCAAAGGCTTTTTTCCCTTTGCAAATAAGAATCAAACGACCCCCAGGAACTTAGGACTGGAGGGGAAATCACCTTGGCACCAGTGCTAGCTACATACCTGGGCTGATTGTCTCTGCAACTCTCTCAAACACTTCTTTCTGATCTTTTGACACTGTGACCCCAACTCTAAACTCTGTATAGTTAATCTTCCCCTGTAGAGAGCTGCCTGTATCACTCCAGTACCAGCCTGCCTGTCTGCAGGTAAATAAAATCTGAACTTTGCCACAGCTTCGGTCTCCAGGTGTTGCTTGAAGCGTCCAATTACTTGACAGAATAAAACACTTATTTTTACATGTGGAAACTAAAGCATAGGAGAATTATTCTGAGGAAGTGATCAGTGAGGTTCCAAGGCACAAGGAGGTTGAAGGGTGTGTGACTCTGAAAACCACTTTCAGATCACAGTGTCAAATGCATTTGTTTGTACCTAATAATGAAAGAGGCCTCACAGTACCTTACTGCTAAGCACAGTGTCTAATTGACTTTGCCCTGCCCCTCCCCAGTCCTATCCGGGGCGTGTGGTCACTAAGCAGCAGACAGAGTGCACAGCTTCATGCCGCAATTTGAAGCCTCATGGGTTGGAGGATATTGGGATCAAAAAGAGGAAGATTCCGATTGCGTGGTTTCAGGTCCCACTGACGGAGTTCTCATTTTTCTCCAGACAGGAAGGAGAGTGATAGTAGTCATTTCAACAGCAGGTGAGGGAGGAACTCTGCTCAGGGAAAGTTACCCTAGGAAAAGGCACAGGGGTGAAGCTTTTGTCAAATCTACAAGGTGTAACTCTAGTTTTGCCAGGCACCACTAGAATCCTTGCAAACAATGGAGCTGTTTAGATCTAACAGCACCCTAGGTCACTGCTTTCCACTGTCCTTTTTTTTTTTTTTTTTTTTTTTTTTGGCAGAGCCACGGATTGAACTCAGGCCCTTGCACTTGCCAGGGAAGCACTTATTCCATTGAGCTATTTGCCCGGCACTTCCACTGTTCTAAGGGAACTAGAAAATAAAATAACAAAAGCTCTAGAGATCACTGATGCTCTCTATCAAGAGCAGGTGCAATCTGGATCTCTGGACCACAACTTCAGTCACCTTTACCCTACTCCAACCCGATTACAAATTCATAAATGCACCCTGCATAAATTAATATCAGAGTGAATTCTGGGACAAGCAAGCACGCTGAGAGCTCTTGGCATAACACAGCCCCCTGACTGTCATTCCTCTCAGTAATATCTAGAGATTCAAGAGGAACCACCTAAACTGAGGCACCTGGCCCTTAAATTTCAAAAGCTTGACTTATTCATGTGTTGCCTCTGCCACACGCTGAGCTTTTTCTGTTCCCTTGGCACCTTTTTCTTTGCTCCATACTTCGTGACTTGCCCTGAATACAACTTCCCAGGATCTTCAATAAATGTAGCTGCTGTTTATTTACCATTCAAAATGTGTGCTTGCAGGGCCGGGGAGATGGCTCAGTAGAATAAGCGCTTCTTTGGCAAGTGCAAGGGCCTGAGATCAATCCCTAGTTCCGCAAAAAATAAATAAATAAATAAATAAATAAATAAATAAATAAATAAATAAATAAAATAAAATAAATAATAATAATCATAATTGTATGCTTGCATTTCTTCGCCTGTAGTACAGAGGAACATAGATTATATTGACCATGTCATGCCCACACCACCCGATGAGCTTGGTTAATGCCACTTTTCTCTTTGCATGAGTTGAACAATTTGTATTATTTAATATTCAAAAGAACAAAGTCAAACACAGTGGATAAAGTTAAGGTGTAATGTTTCTATTTTTTTTTTTTGGAAAATTGTCAAACTGTTAACAGAGGAGGCCTTGATCTGGGCTCCAACTATTATCAAGAAAAGGAGAACAAAACAAAACAAAAGCAAATAACTACAAAAACAAAACAAAAAGGAAGAATGAGTTTATGAACAATTTGAGCCTATTGGAGCCACAGCGCGTCCACTCCCTGGAACACATAGGAGCACTTGGGCTTGATAGCGGGGACAGAACACAAGCCAGGAAATGTCCACATTTAACCAGATGACGGGATGGTCACCAGGCCCAGGAAAGATGTTGAAAACCCAGTTCTACTGAAATATATTGACCCCACAGGCTTTCAGCACAGTGTGAGTTTCCTTCTCACTCAGCTTGAGAAAGATGGAGAAGTAGCTGAACTTAAAATGTGAAGCTGCTGTTCAATTTCCCTGTTTCAAATTGACTCCCTATAACACGTGACTTCCAGGGGTGGGCGGGGACAAGAAAAGACCACCAGGCTTGTATCAAGGCGATGCGGAGTGGAATTGATCGTGCCTGGGTGCAGTCAGGCAGAGGGCCCATAAGGCCTTCTGCCCCCAGCAATGAGAAGTCCGTGTCCCTTTGTAGGGTGGAGAGAAGTTGGGGTAGATTGGACACGAAGAATTTCATAAACATCTGTGATCAAAGCTCCCTGGCTGTCTTGCACCTCAGCATGCAGCCCTCGAAGTGTCTGGTGTAAATTCTCTGGTTCTCCAGATGTCTCCGGGACCCACAAAATTTCTCTTCCACTATGTGACAATCTCAGTGCTGAATTGAGAAGAGCAGTGTTATCCTTGTGCTGGAAAGCAGGTTGGGGGCTGCAAGAGTCAGTCAGATTCAAGCTTTACACAACCTGAAGATGTATCAGCAGGTTTAAGAGAAAAAGCCAGAAAATGGAAAAAACAAGCACAAAAAAAAAAATAAAATTCTTTCCGTTTAAGTATTTATTTATTTATTTTTCTTTTCTTTTTTGCTGTACAAAGGATTGAACTTAAGGTCTCTTTTATGTTAGGTTGGAACTCTTAACACTGATCTGCACCCCAAGTGATTTTTAAAATTTTACTTTGAGACAACTTGGTAAGACTACAAATTTGAAATCCTTTTTGCTCAAATTCCAGAGAAGCAGGGCTGCAATTGTGCATAGTGTGCGCAACAACTGTTCAAAGTGATGTAAATGAAAGAACCCCCCAAAGTGTTAGATGTCCAGTACATCAAACATAGTTTGGGGCAAAACTATGGTCAGCCAATAAGATTATCAGTGAAATTGCTCAGTTAAAATCCATCAAATTGGGAAGGAAATCCTGTAGCAAGCAGGCATGGAACAGAACAGGAGCTCTTCTGCTGGGGGCTGGGTCTGTGGCTCTTCCTGGCTTCCCCAAGTGATGGATAGCTATAGAGGGTCTCAGTCCCTATTGTTAAACCCATATGGTAAGTAAGCAGATGCCTTCGTTTAATCCTTTGTCTTGAAGTCTGGCTCTGAGCGTGTGGGTCTCTGTCCCCCACTGTTGTGAAGAATTCCTTCTTCTGCACTGGCTCCTTTGAGAAATTATCCCCATCTAATTACTAATTTAGCTGTCTACAAAAAAATGGGTTAACGTTTTCACGAACTCTAGAAGTTAAAAGGGCTTCAGTACTCTTAGGAAGGACAGTTTTACTAGAATGGAAGGAGGATTTATATTTCAGTAGTTTGCAGGGTAAAAGGAGAAGAAGTAAAATAAGGCAATGATTTCAGAATTTATTTTTAAAACACTCTTATGACTTGTGTCTAGAAAGCCTCATGCAGTCATAGGTGAGGCTATTTCAGAGGGGCTGGATCCCAAGTTGTGACCGCAGAATCAGTCCACTGAGTGGTTTGGCACCACCCTAATCCCAGTAGCCTAGGTATAATATAAAAGGACCAGTAAGATGCTGGTCAGGTCCCTCACTTGTCCTGCTTTTGCTGTCTGCTATCTGCTGCTCTTCCTCTGCAGCAGCCTCTTCCAAGCCACCTTGCAGTGCAGCCATCTGAATTTTGGACTAAAACCACTACAAATGGAGAGCTAAATCAACCTTTTCTTCTTTAATTTTGGGGTCAGGTATTTTGTCTCAGCAATAAGAAAAGTAACTAAGGCAAATCTAACCACAATTACTGCTCATCAACCTCACTGAAAAGTAGTTATCACTAGATATTAAGATTGTGAACCATGAAGATATAACAAAAACCCTGAAAGGATTATGATTTAATCAGAAATTCCTTGAACCATGGGCTGGGGTGATAGCTCGGTGGTCTAAGAGCCTGCCTGGCAAGCACAAGGACCACATTTGATCACCAGTACTGTATGCTATGCCAACCCTAGAATCCAGGGTGCCATGCTGGCCTTGGAAACTGGGCGTTGTGGTAATACCAGCACCAGGGAGGCTGAGACAGGAGGATCACTATGATTCTGAGCTGCATAGTAAGACCCTGTACCGAATCAAACAATCAATAAAAGATGAAAAAAATCTTTGAACTAAACATTAATTGGAAATACAAATTATTCTAGAAATATCAAAACAAGAGAAAATATATCATATTAAGCAAAACAAGCCTGATGCAATTATTGGATTCTTTCTTTAATATATTAGGAAAGGGAGGTATGAGTTGTGTATTTATGTATGTGTGTTTCTGTGTACACTGAGCAGTTCTCCACTAGATGAAAGCTAGAAGGTGCATAATTCAATTTGATTCTGGTTGTAACAGCTAAGCTTCATTGTCAGTTTTATTGGTTTGAGAGCTACATAGAGAACACTTAGTAAAGCATACCTCTGCATGTGCCTGAGTGGGTTATGGAGGTGGGACTTTGGGGTCTCAGTGTTGTCCCTGACCCCTCCTCTCTGACTGTTTCCCTGTTGTGCTTCCCTGTCACCACAAAGAGCAGCTTTCCTCCACTGTGCCCTTCTACCATGATGTTTCTGCTGTACAGAGCCAAAAAGATGAAATCCTCTGAAAATGAGAACCAGAGCAATCCACTCAACCTTTAAATCATGAGAGTTGCATATTTGTAGAAGAACAGAAAAGCTGACCAACACACTGATACTATCTAACTGGAGTTAGTGCCAGGGCTTTCAGGGATTGAGGGTGAAGGGGTCAGTCACAGTAGACTGCTTCCTGCTCCATGCACTACCCAGAAGTGGTGTGCTGTCACACAGACCACTGGTCCTACCCCTACCTTAGTTGCAACAAGGCAAGATAAAGGCATAAATGGAGTACAAGGGGGTAGGCACATTATACCTATTTGCTCATGTGGAAGCTAGTTAGGACAAGCTAGAGTTATATCAATGGAACCTTAAATATATATAAGGAACTGGGACTTTGGGTCAAGAATAAACATTTCTCAGGTAACATGGCATCTAGTACCTCCCTCCTTAAAGGTAGATCAATGGCCACCCCCTAAATTCTTGAGTTCTGAGAAAATTATATGTGAAATAGACAGCTTTTTCTCAGGCCCCTGTTTACTGCAAACACTATGGAAAAGGAACTGAGCTAATGAGCCTAAGTGCCCATTGGCCACATCCTCCGCTTCACAGGGTCACCCATCAAAGCTGACTACTGACTTTTAAACAATTCCTGTGTTGTGTTTTACCTCTGTTTCTAGAATAAACAGTAGTGCAGCCACCACAATTGGGATTCTGCAGAAAAATCCAGGAACTTTTTTGCCTATTTCCTGTAAAAACTCTCTTAATTTGCTCCTTTGTTTCATGAAAGCATGAGCCCAATACTCATGGTAATGTTTGTTTTTAGACTTACTAAAGATGTTTATTTAAAGATACCACGAACTCCTTGGAATATTAAAAGAATTCACCAAAACAGCATGATAAAAATTTAACATACAAAGATCAATAATCTTTTGATGCACTAATAATGAACTCGGAAACAAAAAAATTAGCAAAGTTTCTTTCTTTCTTTCTTTCTTTCTTTCTTTCTTTCTTTCTTTCTTTCTTTCTTTCTTTCTTTCTTTCTTTCTTTCTTCCTTCCTTCCTTCCTTCCTTCCTTCCTTCCTTCCTTCCTTCCTTTCTTTCTTTCTTTCATCTTTTTGTATTTAGGACACGGTCTGCAGGGTATCACTATGTAGATCAGATTCATAGTGATTCTCCTCTGTTTAGCCTCCCAAGAGCTGGGATTACAGGCGCCTGCCACCATGGGATCAAAACCCAGGCCCCTGAGTCTGCCGCAGCAGGCACTTTCATCTGCTGAGCTATTTGACCAACCTGTGACTTCATTAACAACACCTTCAAACAAGCTAACAAAAATACTGGGGGAAAAAATTAAAGAGAATAAACTTAGTCACAAAATTGAAAGATTTCTGTAATGAAAATTATGAAGCACTCAAAAAAGAAATAGAAACAATAGAAAATGGAAAATCTCCAATATTCACTGGAGCGAGACTAAATACTGTGGAAATGGCCATCCTAGTACAGGTAGTCCCTGACTTTGGAACATCTGAGTTGTCAGTGGTCATGGATAACAATAGACGTCCCTTTATCACAAGCATGTGTAGATGTGGACAGTGTTTTGAAGTTGAGAAATAGCCCGCATCGTCTTCATCGTGCTGCTGTGTGCTTACTGTACCATGCAACACTGTACGGTATTACAGTGCTTAATCAGAGTACATGATGGCCTGAAGAAAGAGGAAGCATGGTGGAGGAGACTGCTCAGAAGTACAAAGCAATACACTTGTATATTGGGCCAGCGGTCACCTTGCGTCACTTTGTCAGACTCCCTGAATTGGACTTACCAACTTCCTCCTGGAATGAAACTGTCTTGCAAGTCAGGGACTCACTGTCAGATTAGAGACTGAGGGCCGAAGAATTCACTTCCTGCCACCCAGTTGCGTTGCAGTGCCAGCGGAAGGCCGTACCTACCTAACCACTTCCCCCCACTTGAGTTCAGAAGCCACTCCCCCGCTTTCCCCTCCAAAGATCCCCTTCCCCATCTATATCGAGAATACCCTGCATTTCTTAACATACCAAGAATACCCCTGCATTTCTTAACATGGCTTTTTATCTTAGCTTTTAAATTGTTTCTATTTTGTGTATCTCCTGTTAGAGATACCATGGGATATTTAGCCTTTTATAACTGATTTATTTCATTTAAGATTACGTTCCCAAAGTTTACCCATTTTGTTACAAGTGACTCAAAATTATCCTGTGTAATGTTGAGGAGTACTCTGTGTATACATACAGCACTTTATTTATTTGTCTGTTGATGGGCATACAAGCCACTTTCATGATTAAATTATTGTGAACTGCATTGTTATAAATATACTTTGCATACAACACTGTGGTAGAATGACTTTATCTTACTTGAGAAGATACTTGGAGAGGTCTAGCTGTGTCAAAATGAATTCTCTCTCTCTGTCTCTTTGTCACTGTCTCTGTCTGTCTCTCTTCCTTCCTCCCTCCCTCCCTTCCTCTCTCCCTCCCTCTCTTTTTCTCTCTTTCTGAGACGGAATCTCACTATGCAGCCCAGGCTGGCCTTGAGCTAACTTTGTAGCCAAGGCTGGACTTCAACTCACAAAAATGCTCCTACCTCAGCCTCCTAAATGCTGGGATTGTTTTAGTTTGTTTTTTGTTTGTTTTCGTACTGGGAATTGAACCCAAGACCTTGCACTGTGCCACTGAGCTGTATCCTTGACTATTTTTAGAATTTTGAAAAGGGAATTTCCATACTGATTGCTAGAGTGGTTGTACAGGCTTACATCTCCACCAATGATGTATAAGAATTCTTCTTTCCTCACAACTTTGCCAACTTTCTTGCTTTTTGAGTACCTCATAACAGCTAGGCTTGTGATACTGAGCTAAAATCTCTGTGTTGTGTTAATTTACATTTGCTAGGCATGTGCTTCTGTGGCTCAGCTAGCTCGCTGGTCCTGTATTTTTTCTCTTGTGAACGTCTATTAATTATGATTGCCCATCTTTTTTTGATTGGCCTGTTAGTTTTGGGGTTACATTTTTTGAGACACTCATCCTCTGAATATTTTCAGATATTAATCCTCTGTCTAAGAATATTAGCTGGTAAATTTTTGTCCCATTCTGTAGTTTGTCTCTTCATTGGTTGTATTCCTTACTGTGCAGAGTTTTCTTTTAATATAATCCTTTTCATTACTTTTTGTACAGCTGAGGTTTGTTCAAGAGGTCTTTACAAGACATTTTTCTTTTCTTTCTTTTTTTTTTTTTTTTTTTTTGGTCTTTTTGAGACAGGGTCTTACTATGCAGTTCAGGCTGGCCTTAAGCTTACTTTGTAGCTCAGGCTGGTCTCGAGCTTACAACAATCCTCCTGCCTCAGCCTGTAAGTTAGTTTTCATTCAAGTAAGAAGAATTTACATCCATTTAGATTATGTTAAGGGTTATGGGTATGTATCTCCAGGAAAGTTTTAATCACAGATTGAAGATGTCCAAAGTTTTATAATTTAGTTTGCTGAAGGTAAGGTAGATAAAAAAAAAAAACAGATTGGTAAGTGTTTGTTCAATTCAATTTTTCCTTCCCCACCTTCTGGAAGGAAAGTAACTTACTAAGTTATTCTAATCATTTGTCAGAAAAGAACTATCATTCTTGTCCTCCAGAACTATTACCAAATTAGTAAGTGCATATCATTTAATTTCCTCACAGGTCAAACAATGTCATTCTCTTCTGTTGAACTGAAACAAAATTTGTAGTTTAAATATAGTCAGATATTACAATTTACAGATTAGCATCTATATTTTAATACTGCCCATAATTATATATTCTATAATGTCAGTAATACTTATGTTCTTAAATTCTAAAATCAAGATTTAAGATATTTTTGTTGAGATAATATTGGCAGCTTTAGCATATTTCTTTTTTTTTTTTACATGTATGTCTGGTTTACTTCACTTATGAGTATATGATCAAGTGGCATCCACTTAAATATAAATGCTTCAGGTTTATCATATTTTATAGCTGAGTAATACTCCATTGTATAGAAATACCACATCCTTTTCAACCATTCCTCATGTGACAGGCATCTTGGTTGTTTCCAAGATTTTGCTATCATAACTTGTGTTGCTTTAAACACAGGTGCACATATATTACTATGATATGATGTTTTCAGTTCCTCTGGGAAAATTCCCAGTAGGGGGATAGCTGGCTTGAATGGGATTTCCAGTCCTACTCTTTTGAGAAGTCTCCACACTGATCTCCACAATGGTTGTACCAGTCTACATTCCCACTAGCAATGGATAAGTGTTCCCTTTTCCCCACAACCTCTCCAACATTTATTTATTTTTTGTTCTATTAAAGTACAAATATCAATGAGACAGTTTTAAGATACCTTGACAAGATGGATTTGATAAATTAATACATTGCAATTTTTTTCATAATGTTTTGGTATCATAGAAGGTGCATACATGATATTATACTTACAGACATTATTATACCGTATGTCTCAGTAAATAGAGTGTAGCTCTTTGCATATCTTATTTTTTATACCTGAATTACATCAAAGATTCAATTATTAATACTTTCTACCTTGATATTTTCCTAGTGGTTGTCCATAGCACTAGAAGCCGACATAATATCCTGTCTAACCACCATTAGTGCAAATTTTGCCTCTCATAGAATTATGTAGAAGCACAGCATTATCTATACCAACTGTACTGTCTGTACACACACTCCAACATTTGTTGTTGGTTGATTTCCTTATGATAGTGATTCTTTCTGGAGTGAGATGGTATCTCAGTGTTGTTTTAATTTGCATTTCACGGATGGCTAGCGATGTGGAGCATTTCTTTCATATATTTATTGACTTCTTTAATTTTGTTCTCTGAGAAGTATGGCTTTAGCATATTTCATTGCTGAAAGTTCACAGGCCATGGTGTTCTTAAAGGCAACTAAGAAAAATTATTTTTATTGCAAAGTTTTAAAATACTAAAAATTGAAGTTGTCTTTTGAAAGGTAACCCATGTAATCCTCTTTCCTAGATTTCCAAAACCTTATTTAAATAGGCTGGCATAAATCATCAGTTTAATAAATGTAATATGTGAGAACTTTTCAGGTATGTTTTAGGAAAAATGCATTAATCTTCTTCAGAGTCTTCCTTAGCTAGTGAGATCTATCATACTGGCTTCCCCTCTATTCAAAGCTGTCTGAACACTGATATTCATAACTTTAATCTCCCTAGATATGGTCTCATTAGATTTTTGTTATTTGTTTTTGTTTCAACACAGGGTCTTGGTATTTAGTCCACACTGGCCTTGAACTCACTAAGTAACCCAGTCTAGCCTCTAACTACAGTGATCCTCTTATTCTAGCCTTCCAAGTGCTGGGGTTACAGCTGCATACCACCATGCCTCGTTGACCTCATTAATTTTGAATTTGGTACAAAACTTAGGTGACTTTGATTCAAACATTTCCTTAAATACGTATACCTGAAATATTAAATATGAATATTTTCTCATTAGTGTTGTTATCAGGCTTTGGGGTGCTGCTCGCTCTTTCTAGAGATGATGTCTACGTTCTAGATCCCAAAGAAAGATCTGACCAACTCAAGCATAAACATTGAAAATATTTGTATTTTGGTCAGCAGCTGAGCCAAGCTGCCCAGCAGCAACTCCAGTGGCTGAGCATCAGATAGCAGTGCTCTCAGGGGCCACGAGGAATGGTCAGAAAGAAGTGGTGACATCCAAATAATTGTAAGGCAGTAGAAAATTCTCGGGATTTCTCTTCCTACTTTATTTGGTTCATCTTATTCAAGTGAGCACCTATTTCAGCTTTGAATTATATTAAATCTGATATAGGAAACACACTACCAAATGACCTGAATGCTGTGTGCATTGCTTTCAAACTAACAGAGTACAAGCCAAGTCTGATATATTGTCAGCACGCACACACCAGTAAAAACCACACTCATGGTGCAAAGGCATACCAAATGGAAACTTCTACCTTTCAATACAAAACAATTCGCACCACTGAAACCTTGGTGTTGCGTTTTGCGTCAGATGCAACCCCCACATCCACCCTGCTAAGGTGCTGACAGGGGGGGCTTTTCGGAGGTGGCTGGACCAGACTGTGTGATGTTGCAATGAAAAGTGTGCGATTACTGCTACATCAGTCCTCTGATTGGGGCATGGTTCTGGGTGTGGATGATGAGAAGACCCACGCTGGGCATGAGCACTGCCTGCCCTAACCCTAGATAGACTGTAAGGGACAGAAACAGGGCTGCCGTGGTCCCTTGTTGTCTGCTTCTTTGTTGAATCATTTGCTGCTTGTACTTCACTGCTTTGCTGCCTTCCTGCCTCCTGCCCACCATGAATGATTTCTCTGCTTTCCCCCTCTGCCAGGCACTCTGCTTTGGAGCCGACTGATCATGGACTGAAGCCTCTACGAACTGTCAGATAAAAGAAATGCTTTCTCCTTTAACTTTGGACAATAGGCATTTTGTCTTAGCAACAAAAAGTAACTAAGACACTCTGTTATTTTGTTTTACTGTTAAGACCAAAGATGTTAATATATGAATTGTTTTTTCTAAAGCAAAGATCTCAGCATTTAGGTTTAGTTGCAGTGTTGGCACTTTGAAATGAATAAGTGGGTTTTGGGTCGCAGTTCGGGTGCTCATCTCTGGCCATCCCTAGCCTACAGGGCAGGGTGGGCTCTTGCTGAAGAGACTCAACACCAGATTAAACTGAGATTTTGCAAATTTTAATCAGTGACAAAATATAAAGTCATCATTATTGATGGTAGACTCAGAAAAACAATTTCTGTGTGAAGTGAAATAAATGTAGTTTACTCCCCCAGGGTGACTGCTGTCTTCCCTGGAGTCACATGGTCACATCATGCAGAGGGGAGGAGCAGAAGGCAGTCAGCAGTCAGAGGGTGCCTTGTTGTTTGCAGGTGGGCAGCCCCATTTCAGCTTCTTTTCCACGGTCATTCTCAACCTGAAAAGCCTTTCAGAGTTTCTGACTTCAGCCACACATGCGTAAACATACATGCACACAACACTTGCAGACGCATGCAGGTGCATGTATATTTTTCACTGTATATATTTGTGACTATGAAAAGTTTAAAATGTGGAAACATTACTAGTCACATAAACCTAAATAGAGTGCATGAGCATCAGTGGACTAAATTATAACTCCGCAAGGTGATGATGTCTCCAGGTGCTTCCACTCTACCTTGGTTCCTCAGTTGTTTTGTTTCTTAACTATAGATAAAAATATTATAGAGATATTAGGGTAGGTATATAATGCTTAGTGGATAGGAATTACTAAATAGCTGGTGAGATAGCTCAGTGATCTAAAACACCTACTTAGGCAACTTAGGAAAGCTTAGGCAAGTGCAAAGATAGAAGTTCAATGTACAGCACCAAAAGCTGCGCCAGCCCTGCCCCCAGCAGGGCTGAAAGAAATCGCTGAATAGCGGTTATTGCCATAACAATTATCTACCGGTGGTAGAGAAATGTGCTTAGATTGATAATCTGTTCTCATGTTTTTTCACTTCTCCCTAAGGGCATATTTGGGAATAATGGTTTCCAGCACAATAGTGCTTGCTGAAACTAAGCATATTTTGAAGTTAAGCCTTATTACACAAGAGAGAGAATAAGTGGTACTAACTTGAAGTTTCCATTGTCAATGTAAATAATGATCCACTAACATGTCATCAGTTCTACAGTATAATTTTATTTTAGAAAGTAGTAAGTGGTCATCTGAGAAACAGTAAGATATTTCCCAATTAGAAAAAAAAAATCAGCTTGTTGTCAACATTTGTTTAGTGACATAAACATGTTCTTTGTGGCTAAATTATGAGGGCTCCTAACAGAGGCCTGGCCATATTGTTCTCTGAACCGATAAAATCAAAATTTTCAGATTTTGAAAATAATCTGAATCATCAAAATAATCAGAATTATTGTTCTGGTTTATATGGAAATGTGCTTTCGAAAGTCTCATGCAGGTGAAGGCGGGACTTCCGGAAGATGACAGGATTGTGCGGGCATTGCACTTCTCTGTAGACTAGTAGTTTATTGATGAGTGGGAGCGTGGCTCAACTCTCTGACGAGAAATGGCACGTGGCCGGAGAGGGGCCCTGGGTAGAGCAGGCATGAACTGTAAGCGTAGGTTTGCATCCTTGGTTCCTCCTTCTCCTTTCTCATTCCTGGCTGCCAGCAGGTGAACAGCTTTCTCTCCTCATGCCCTCCTGCTTCGCTTTCAGCCTTTGTAATTAGCAACTGGAGAGCTGACCAGTATAGTTGTCTGTCTCTGAAAATCGGATTTAGCCAATGAATCGTCAGCTGGCAAAAATTTTAATAGCACATGTCATAATATTGCTTTCTGAGATTTGACATTTTTGGCATTGAGAATTACTATATTTTGTAAATGAAAATAACCCTACTGAAAAGAGATTGCTCTAAATCAAATGATGTCTTAATAATACTAAAACAGTGATACATGCAGCCAATTTTGAGGGTAAGAAAAAGACTGAAACCTCTGGTTATAATGGGCCACAGGAAACAGCTTTCCACAGAACCTGCTAAAGTTCACAGAAAATCTAAGTTGTAATTTGCTGAGAGAATTAGAACTGAATTGTGCATCCTTTTCTGTTTAACTGACAAATGAAATTGTGTATATATTTATGGCAGCCACTGTGATTTTTGGTACATATATACACTGTGAAATTACTAAATCAAGCTAATTAACTTACCCATCATTTTGTACACTTATCATGTTGGTGATGAGAATATTTAAAATCTACTCTCTTCACAGGTTTGAAGAATACATTTATTTAGTAACCATGTGGTACAGTACATCTCCAGAACTTACTATTACAGCTTTGCAAACTTTTGTTAATATCTCCCTATTCAAGAAGGGTTTCCTCCCCTCACCCACTTCTGACAAATCACCACTGTAGTTTCCATGCCACTTTTTTTTTTTTTTTTTTACAATTCCATGTATAAGCAAGATGATGTAGTATTTGTCTCTGTCTTTCCAGTTTATCTCTCTTTGTATGATGTCATCTAGCTTTATGCACGCCATGGTAAATGATAGAGTTTCCTTCTTTTAAAAAGTTGTAATAGCATTTTGTCATTTTTCTATCACATTTTCTTTTTCTTTTTTTAATTTCAGAGAGCATAGAAGAGTAATAAATAAGATGTCGGAAAAAAAAGACTGAAACCTGCAAAGTATCTCAAGAGTAAACGGTGCCCCTTCTGCCAGCACCCGTTGTCTGGATTGTCAGGGCATCCATATTAGTATGGTATTTACTGACCCTTGCTTTGAAGGTATCAGTAACAGTCTGTGCGTGCCTGTTCACATCTTAGGTAGTGTCTCTCTCTCCATTTTGATGGTAGCAACAGTACAGCTCTGGATCACTTAAACTCCACTACAACTATAATTGCAGTGCTCTAAATTGCACCATGTGTTCACAGTCATCTCTAATTAACTTGGGAATGAACAAAAACGTGGAATCATCAGGTACTGCCATAAACTTAGATGCATCTGCGTTCTTGGGGTGGTGTCTCTATGCTTTGTTTTCAGTGTTTTATGCCATCATTTTATTTTCAATTTGAGTATTTTCCCAACGTACTGATCCTGCCAAGCTGAATTTATTAATAAAAATATGAAAGGGAGAAATACAAAGAGTTCCCATTTCTTTCACATTAATAATTTAATTTGCTCTCTAAAATCTGT
>PVKA01012989.1:0-56262 GCA_004027165.1 Ctenomys sociabilis | reverse complement strand
GAAAATTAGCAATGTTTGTTATATTAAGTATTATCATCAAACTTCTTGCTCCAATTATCAGATATAGCTATGTAAGATTGATCAAACAAACATTATTTCTTCCTTTCAATAAAGCTTAACTTTTTCTTTATATTTATCATTTTTTAATCTATTTAAAAAAACATAGTTAATACATTAGAGATAATACGCATTTAAAAGGATAAGATGACATTCATGCAGCCATGGTTGTTAAATTGCAGACTGCTGAACTCTATGCAATTGATCTAGACTTTGGAGCAAGCTCCACAGTGATTTCTATAGTGGATGTACCAGTCTGAACTCACGCTAATTTCGGAGAAGCATTTCTTTTTCCCCCAAAGCTCCTCCAGCCTGTGTTATTGGTTGGCTTCTTTTCTTTTGCTTTTTGGCAGAACCAGGAATTGAATTCAGACCCTTGCACTTGCCAGGAAAGCACTTATTCTACTGGGCCATCTCCCTGGTCCCTAGTTGACTCTGATATTAGTCATTCTTTCTGGATGAGATGGAATCTCAATGTTGTTTTAATTTGCATATCTTGAATGAACAATGATGTTGAACTTTTTTTTTTATATATTTACTTGCCATTTGTATCTCAAAATACTAGAGTTAGAGGTCCCATTGAACCAGCCTATCCTTTCCTAGGTATTTTGCCAGAAGAAATGAAACATATTACTTTTTAAACTTGATCACCTTTCGTTCAACATTTTGTACATGTTAAACATTCCTTTCAGGCATAAACAAGATAAAGAAGTAGGATGTAGTAGAATTTTTTCCCAATGTTTCTCAAATTCTGAACAAGGCATATTTACCCAGGCAATGCTTTCACTGGCTTAATATTATTTGGAAGCACAGTCACTGACTCAGAAATCATACCCTGACATAGGTTGTAGTATGCCAGTTATTTTAAATGCATCTTCTTATTTGAGCATCTCAAATTGTGCTTCAAATGAGACAGTTTGGGCTTCCCACCTGTCATTCTTTTTAAAAGCAAAGTGTATCACACATTAATGAACATAAATTTTAATCAGAGAAGATGCAAAATTCTAAGATGCCACCGATCAGCTCCTGCTTCATTATGTATTGCTTAATGCTCTTCTTTTAAAATGTATTTATTTGCAGTATATTTAGAGAACAAATTTGGTCCAGAATCTATAGCATAATCTATATCATTTTCATTATTAAAATTCAAAGGGATTATGATTTCAATTGGCTTTTGATTTAATATTGTATATTAAAAATAGCTGATTCAATAAAATATATTAAAGATTATCTTATCAAGCTTTAATAGTTAGACTTTTAAGGAAAATTTATTATAACGAGCATAAAATGTGATCATGGGCAGTGGGCATACAAATTTTTATTTTCTAATTGTAGACTATATATGATTTGGAGCAAAAATTAAGAAACACTATGAATATGATACTAATGATAAAAATGTCAGCTAATTTTTTCACTACATTTTTTTAAAAAACAGTTCAGGATCCCGGCCATGCCCACCCAGCCTCAGAGAACGGCCAGAAACAAAGCTGATGACTGCACCATCCATGCTGTCCAGCCTAGGAGACTGGCCTGAGACAGCAGCTGACTCCAGTGGCCTCCTGGATCCCACCCCAAGCCCTCCCAATGAGTGGGAATTTGCAAGACTCACCAGGCTTCCCGTATCAGTGACTGTGTGGTGAGCCTGAGGGAGAGCCTTTGGCTTCTTCCCACACGTGCTACCCGGATCCCCACCCCCAAGCCCTCCAAGCCAGTGACCGGCCTGAAACCTGAGGACCCACTCACCAGCACCTCCCCAGATCCCCTGCCCTAAATCCCACTGAGCGAGTGGGAATTTCCCTGCTCCCTGGGCAGCAAAGTTCAGTGAGTGTAGAACTCCAGGCCCACCATGCTGGAGAGACATTTCCAGGGATTCCCTGTCCCCTCACCCCGCACGACCCAAGACCCAGCACAGCTCTGGGGCGGTGAGAGCTCCAGGCCCAACAGCCAGAGAAACATTTCCCAGTGATTGCCTGTCCCACCCCACCGCCCCAGATCCAGTGCAGATCGGCCTGGAGAGAGAACTCCAAGCCTGCCATACTGGAGGGACATTTCTCAGGGAATCCCAGTCCCACCCCATGGCCTGAAACCCAGCACAGCCTGACCTGTGAGTGAGGGCTCCAGGCACGCTGCGCTCGAGGGACCTTTCCAGGCTTCTCAGGTTCCGGCCTGTACACCCAGACGCAGCACAGGCTGGCTGACCCAGTATAGGCTACTGGGTGAATAAGATCATCCACTATCCTTTTGGGAGCCCAGCAGACCCACCAAAGCCCCAGCCCGCCCACCTAGAGAGCGACCTACCTGACACAGGAGGGCTGACTCCAGCAATTTTCCAGATCCTCACCTCAGCCAGCCAAGACAGGGGAAATTTTCATTACATGCTCTGCATCCCAGTTTTGTTTGTGCTCATCTGAACAGGGAACCAACTGAGGGGAACCACAGGAGCTCCAGAAAAAAGGAATGGAATGCAACAGCTAGATCCAGGATTGGCATACCTGGATAATCTCAAACATAATAGACTGGCACCCGAATTTCATAACAAGGTAGGGTTATAGCTGCACCAAAGCTCTGTCCCAAAGGTCAAAGATCAGTGCTATACAAAATGACTAAGCCAAGGGGAAAAATGCAATCCCAGATCTTGAGTCCACTAGCTCAGCTGCAATGAATGAATTGACAGATACAGCAACAAAGGAAAAAAAGCAGAAAGGAACAGGGGAAATAAAACGAGAAGTAATTCCCCGAATTAAAAAAGAAATATCTGAATATGTAGTATCTGAAACAAAAAATGAATTCCAGAAACACTGGGTGGAAAAACAATGCTCACCCAGAACAAGTGCAGAGAGCACTATTCCAGCAGAAATGTATGAATCAACAGCATCTGAAGCAAAGAAACAACAACAGAAAGATCATGAGGAATTCAAAGCAGATAATTTCCAAATATGAGGAAACAATCCAACATTCAGGTCATCGAAGCATACAGAACACCAAATAACTTGAACCCAATTAGAAACACACCAAGACAAATAATAGTTAAGATCCTAGAAATCCAACACAAAAATAATATACTGAAAGCTGCTAGACAGAAGAAATTAAAAAAGAATTCTATGAAAGAAAAGAATTCTTTGAGATCATAACATCTGAAATACAGAAACAAGTCCAGAAATATATAGAGGAAACCCAACTTGAAAGAAACACTGCAGAAAAAGAATTAATAACTACCTCTAAAGAAGACATGGACAAAATAATTGAGGAGATCAGAAATATGATGGATTCCTTGAATGAGCAATACAGAAAAGAAATAGAATACATGAAACACAGTCAAAGAGTTACAGAAGAACTAAAAATATCAATCACGAGTCTACAACACTGTCTGAGTGAAAGCGAAGACAGAGTTTCAGATGTTGAAGATGCCAGAGCAGCTAGTGAAAAGGTGAGAAAGGATCTCTTAAAAACAATGAGAATGCAGGGAAAAATAATCCATCACCTGCAAGATGATGCCAGGATGAACAATGTGAGAATAATTGGCATCAACAAGAATGAAGGAGTCAATACAAATGACATAAAAAGAATTTGGGGAGAAGTGATTGCAGAAAACTTCCCAAATATGAGGAAACAATCCAACATTCAGGTCACCGAAGCATACAGAACACCAAATAACTTCAAGCCATGTCGAAACACACCGAGACATATAATAGTTAAGATCCTAGAAATCCAACACAAGAATAATATACTGAAAGCTGCAAGACAGAAGAAGCAGCTCACATTCAAAGGAAGACACAACAGAATTAGACCTGACTTCTGTATGCAAACAATGAAGGCAAGGAGAGCATGGAGCAGAGTTCTTCAAGTCCTACATGAAAACAAATTCCAGCCCAGACTATTATACCCTGAAAAACTGTCTTTCAAGTTTGATGGAGAATTGAAATGCTTCCACGACAAAAAACTACTAAAGATTTCATGATGACAAAGCCATCCCTTCACAGGCTGCTGAAAGATGTTCTAGAGAGAGACCACAATGACCAGAACTCCATGCATGAGAATGGAAGGAAACCACTAAACAGGACAGTCAATTAAACACAGGTTACAAAGGAGTAAACAACACCAGGTAAATATCATGAAAAACATAATCAGCACATTTCAATTACAACCACCAATGTAAACAGACTCAATTTTCCAATTAAGAGAAATAGACTGGCACGGTGGATTAGGAAACAAAATCCAACAATATGCTGTATACAAGAAACACACTTAACTCAAAAGGACATTCATAGGCTAAAAGTCAAAGGATGGAAAACAATACTACATGCCCCAGCACCTCAGAAAAAAGTAAAAGTAGCAATTCTGATCTCACACAGTCTCAACTTCAAAGAATGAATGATCGAACGACACAAAGAAGGCCATTATATATGGGACAGGATAAAAATCCAAGAGCAAGAAATAACAATCCTAAATATCTATGCACCAAACACAGGAGCACTCAACTATGTAAGACAAACCTTAACAGACATGAAAAACTTAATGTCTAAGAACACAATCTTAACAGGAGACCTTAATATGCCCTTATCTCAAAAAGAGATGAACGAGACAAAAAATTAGAAAGAAAGTAGCAGAACTGAACCAGAGCTTGGAACAAATAGACCTGGTGGACATATACAGAGTGTTCCACCCAACCACAGCTGAATACACATTTTTTTTTAGCTGCACGTGGATCATTTTCCAAAATAGATCACATACTAGTCCAGAGGTCATGCTTAAGTATATGCAAGAAAATAGAAATTATCCCATGCATACTATCTGACCACAATGCAATGAAACTTGAAATAAACGACGAAAGAAATCAGAAAAACCAACTAAATTCATGGAAACTAAACAACACCGTACTCAGTAATCAATGGGTCACAGAAGAAATTCAATAAGAAATTGAACAATATGTTCAATTCAATGAAAATTCAAGTACAACTTAACGGAATTTATGGAATTTGATGAAAGCAGCTCTCAGAGGGAAAATCATAGGTATGAACTCACAGATTAGGAACACAGAATGGGAACAAATTAGCACCTTAATGTTTCTTCACCGACAACTAGAAAAAGAAGAGCCAATAAAACCCAGAGCGCGAAGATGGGAAGAAATGATAAAAAATAGTGCTGAAATTAATTCAATTGAGATGAAGAAAACAGTTTAAAGAATCCACAAATCAAAATGTTGATTCTTTGAAAAACTAAATAAAGTTGATAAGCCCCTAGCCAACCTCATCAAAAAGAGGCAAGAGTAAATTCAGGTACAAGCAATAAGGAATGAAAAGGGTGAAATCCCCAGAGACCCAGTAGAAATTCGTAAGATTATCAATAGTTACTTCAAGAATCTTTATGCTCACAGAATAGAAGACAAAGAAGAAAAGGACAGATTTCTTGAAAAGTATAAATTACCAAACTGAATGAAGAAGATATAACAACTCTCAATGAGGCAATAACAGCCAACGAAATACAAAACGTAATAAAAAGCCTACTGACAAAGAAAATTCCAAGTCTTGATGGATTCACTGCTGAATTCTACGAGAAATTTATAGAAGATATAATCCCCACACTCCGCAAACTCTTCATAGAAGTTGAAAAGGAAACAGTCCTCCCAAGATCATTTCTGGAGGCAAGTATAATACTGATTCCAAAACCAGAGAAAGACACAACCAAAAAGGGGAACTACAGGCCAATCTCCCTCATGAACGTAGATGCAAAAATACTCAACAAAATCTTGGCAAATAGAATAAGCAAATCATCAAGAAGATCATACACCATGACCAGGTAGGATTCATCCCAGAGATGCAAGGATGGTTCAATATTCAAAAATCTATAAACGTAATACACTATATTAATAGACTGAAATCTAAAAACCACATGATCATCTCAATTGATATAGAGAAATCTGTTGACATAGTACAACACTCATTCATGTTTAAGGTCCTACAGAAAATTGGAATAAGTAGACTGTATCTTAACATGATAAAAGTCATCTATGACAACCCAAAAGCTCATATAATCCTAAATGGGGGAAAAACAGAAATCTTTTACTCTGAAATCAGGTACAAAACAAGGATGTCCTGTATCACCCCTCCTATTCAATATAGTCTTGGAATCCTTAGCAACAGCCATTAGAAACGAGGGAGAAATAAAGGGAATAAGAATAGGTAAAGAAGAAATTAAATTATCACTATTTTCAGATGACATGATACTTTACTTAGAATACACCAAAAATTCCACCAAGAAACTATTAGAACTGATTCAGAAATTCAGCAGCATAACAGGATATAAAGTCAATATTCAAAAGTCAGTAGCATTCCTCTACACAGATAACAAGCACATTGAAAGGGAAATGATAGAAACAATACCTTTTACAATAGCTCTGTGGAAAATGAAATGCCTTGGGATTCACTTAACCAAGGAAGTCAAAGATCTTTTCATGGAAAATTACAGCACCCTAAGAAAAGAGATTATAGAGGATTTCAGAATATGTAAACATATTCCATGTTCCTGCATATGAAGAGCCAACATCGTGAAGATGGCTATACTCCCAAAATTTCTGTACAGATTTAATGCACTCCCTATCAAACTGCCACCAACATGCCTCCCAGAGATAGAGAAATCATTCCTAAAATGTATTTGGAACCACTAATGACCTGGAATAGCAAAGGCAATCTTGGCCAATAAAGACTAGGCAGGAGGCATCACAATTTGTGACTTGAAATTGTACTACAAAGCCACTGTGATAAAATCAACACGGTATTGGCAACAAAATAGACCTGAGGATCAATGGAATAGATTCGAAGGTGTAGAAGCATCTATGAACACACTCAGCCCTCTGATCTTCGACAAAGGGGTGAATCATACTTACTGGAAGAAGGATAGCCTCTTTAACAAATGGTGCTGGAAAACTTGGCTTTCTACATGCTGAAAACTAAAACTTGACCCAGCTCTATCTCCATGCACTAAGTTAACTTCAAAATGGATTAAAGATCTAAACATTAAAACAGAAACACTCAATCTGGAAGAGAAAGTAAGGGGAAGTCTAAGACATAAATGTAGGTAAAGAGTTCATGGAAAATCATATGTTTGCATGGGAAACACTTGACAGAATCAATAACTGGGTTCAACTCTTCTTGAGGAGCTTCTGCACATCAAAAGAAATTGTCAACAGAGTGAAAAGACAACCCACAAATTTTGAAAAAATCCTAACTAATAAGCAATCCGACAGAGGTCTACTGTCTAGAATATATAAAGAACTAAGATATAACAGGGCCCTCAAATTTAAAGACCCAGTTCAGAAATGGGCATCTGAGATGAATACATACTTCTCAGAGGATGAAATTAAAGAAGTGAATAAATATATGAAAAAATGCTCCACATCGCTAGTCATCTGTAAAATGCAAATAAAAACAACACTGAGATACCATCTCACTCCAGAAAGAATGGCTATTATAAGGAAATCAATCAGCAACAAATGTTGGAGTGGTTGTGGGTAAAAGAGAACACTTCTCCACAACCATCGTGGAGGTCAGTGTGGAGACTCCTCAAAAGAGTAGGACTAGAAATCCCATTCAAACCGGCTACCCCCCTCCTGGAAATATTCCCAGAGGAACTGAAAATATTTTGTCATAGTGATATATGTGTACCTATGTTTATAACAGCACAATGTGTGACAGCAAAATCTTAGAAACAACCAAGATGTCCATCACATGAGGAATGGTTGAAAAAGAAGTGATATTTCTATATAATGGAGTATTACTCAGCTATTAAGAATGATAAGCATGAACCATTTATACTGAAGTGGATGCTACTTGAGCATATACTCATAAGTGAAATAAATTAGACACACATGTGTAAATATTGTATAGTCTCCCTAGTATAAAAAGCAAAAAGCAGAAATACAAATGGAAATGTACAATAACTAAAAACAATTGAGTCAGATAAGGCAAAGTGAATGGCATATGCTGCAGGATACTAATTAGCTTTTCTTCTGGATAGCTAACAACCTACATTCACAAATCAAAATTGGAGAAATAGAAGAGCCACAAGGCCAACCACCATTTTGACCCTAGCCTTTCAAGGTCAGAGAAGACTCAGGACATAGGAGAACCTGTACTGGAACATCATAAAACTCAGTGGAGCTCCAAATTTTCTGAACAAGGAGATTATGGAGCCACAGAGAAAAGAGATCGATTTTCTATAGTGTGCTAGGGATGGTCACATGGAGAGAAATCTTTCTCTCAGGCTCTCACAGAGAGCATACTGGTCAAGCATTGGCCGTGACTCATCCACATGGATGACATAGACAAACGATCTATAGAAGAAGGTACAGGAGTACAAGATAAGCTCTGAGGGGACTTCACTGACCTCATAAGCAACAAAAAGTATATATGTTGTTATATAGGTCTTGCTCTATTTAGGTCTTAACCATCCAGCAGAAAAATATAAAAATGCAGTATACACCCCGGGGCCATAATAAGTTGAGCTGTAAGTTACTGTGGTCGACAACTTCTTCAGAAAACTCACTATTATTGTGGAATGCTTGACCATGTTGGATTGTGTCATCGAATTCAGACACCTAAATTAGTTGAATGACAATGGAGTGCCCACCTTTGACAGGTGTAGACAAAGGAAGGGGTATAGAAAGGAAGAATCATGATCTGTGTGTATAAACAGTACAGTCTGGATAGGTAACACAATGCTTCTACATAATCCTCAGAGGCAAGATTTGCACTGATGGATATGATATTATGTTGGTGTCTAGTATTATGGACAACCACTAGGAAAATTACAAGTTAGAAAGCATTAATTATTGAATCTTTGATGTAATTCAGGTATAAAAGATAAGATATGCAAACAGCTACACTCTCTTAATTTACTGATAAGAGATATATGGTATAATAATGTCTGTAAGTATAATGTCATGTATACACCTTCTATGATCCCAAAACATTATGAAAATAGTTTGCAATGTATTAATTTATCAAATCCATCTTGTCAATGTATCTTAAAACTGTCTCATTGATATTTGTACTTCAATAAAAGAAAAATTAAAAAAAAAACCTATTCACATCTTTCTGGAAAATGTATATAGTACTTCCTGTGTCAGTAACCTAAATATTTTAATAATACTAATTGGATGTTGTCTTAGCAATCCTATGTGGTATGCTATATTAGGGTTTCCATAATGTTGAACATTAAGCACAGAGATATTAAATTATTATTACTGGATACACAGAGAAAGAGGTAAAATACAAATTCTATCAATACAGCTCCAGAATATTTACTGTTTGCCATTAATCTAGGTCTCAGTTATCCACATCTTCCATATATACACAGGTGACGTTAAAAGCAATGGGCACCCGAGATGAATAAAACCTCCTCAAATGAATAAATGACAAATAAATATATGATGAAAATGTTCAACATCATGGGTCATTCAAGAAATGCAAATTAAAACAACATTGAGATTGCATCTCAGCCCCGAAAGAATGCCTATCCTTAAAATTATCAATAAATAACAAATGCTGGCAGGACTGGGGAACAAGCCCTTCTCACTGTTGGTGTGAATATAGACTGGTCAGCCACTGTAGAAATCACTGTGCTGATTCCTCTAAAAACTAGGATGGGAAATCTCATTCAACCCAGGTATTTCACTTCTGGGATTTTTTCCCCGAAGAATTGAATCACAGTGACATATGTGCACCTATGTTTACAGCAGCACAATTTCTCATAGCTAAATCTTGGTTAAATTCCAAATGCCAATAAACTGAAGAATGGTTTAAAAATGTGGTATTTTATAAACTGGAGTATTACTTACATATAAAGAAAGATAAACTAGAGGATTTTGTAGGAAATTGGATGCAGCCACATGTAGGAGACATTTCCTGGTCCTTGTCTCAGTCCAAGAAACTAGTATTTATAATCCCAAAGTTATGTTATTGGAATCCCATCAAGTTGATTCCAATGTGCCACTTTCCATGCAACTCACGGCAAAAATGAGGACACTAAATTGTATTTTTAATCATTGGGGAGTTGAGGGGCTCTAAGTCCTGCCATGACATGGCTTTCCGGAACCAAGAGAGTGACCCAGGGTCTCACCTGGTTTTTATTCAGTGGGGGGAGTGGCTTGAGTGGTCAATTCTCATTGACTGAGAATTATGGGAAGTAGGTGACTACTGTAAGCTGAGCTGGGTGCGTGGCCTACATTTATCTCTGCCATATGCAGACAGGATATGCAGAGAGAGTAATCTGCATTATATAGTATTTAATGTTTTGGGAAGTCTAGGGCTTCAGCTTTAATGTAGTCTTTCAAGCCCAGGGAAGTCATAGCCTCTGTCTTGAGGCTCAATCCCCGCTTGCAGCGCAGAGCATTAGCTCTACTGTCCTATCTCCACCCAGCTCACGTTAAGGAGCAGCAGGCTTACCAGGGCAACACGCATGCCACCTTGAAAGATTATCACCAGCACCTCAGCTAGACCAGTACACATTGCTTAAGGCCAATTGAAGGATAAACAGAAGTCCTAGCCAGTTCTGTACATAACAATATGAGGAAATAGGATCAGACTCAGTCAAAATGGAGACAGTCACTCTTCTTTCATGGAGAGCTGCTCAGGTGGGCCCCACAGCTACAGACTATACTTGTAAGTAAAATAAATCAGACTCATATGTATAAATATCATTTTTGTCTCTCTCGTGAAAGAAACTGAAAACAAATTTAGACAAAAAATAGGTAAGCCTGCATATAAAAAAGAAAAATAAGGTTAAGTTTATATATTATTTCTCTCTTGTCTTCGAAATGCAATACTTTCAATGTCTTACATTTCGGAAACACTAATTTTTTAGACAAATGCTATTTGAATGTTTAAATTTATATATGAATAGTGACATGAATAATATTAAAAGTGAAATGATACTTCTATTAACAAAACTTTCATACATACATGAAAGCTAATAAAATTTTGATTAATAATTTTTTCTCTATCTGAATTTGTGAGTGTCTTGGCTCCCTTTAATACAAAATAACCTGTTAATATTCTGATACATTTTAGTCCCTTTAGTTCCACTGGCATCAAGTTTCTTTTCATGTGCAATATTTTCTGAAACATTTCAGGCATTTTCTCCTTCCATACTTCTCTTACACCCCGTATATTTTAATCACGTATGTGCCTAGTGGTTCATTCCACTCCTGTGACGTTGGTGTTGGAGCCAGTGCACACTCTGTGGCTCAGATAGAAGTGTTTCCAGTGCTGATGCAGGGCAGGGCATCCAGCGTGGGTATGTTTCACAAATTCCTCGGACAGCTTGATTGTGGGAAGTAAGTAATAGTAATTAGAGTCCTTTTTGCTGTCTGAGTAGTATCTTCCAATTTTTCATTTCTTTCACTCAGGAGTAAGGTAAAACTTGTAAGCTACCTGCAGAAAGACTAAATTTTTTATGAAAACAGAGTATAACCATGTGACTTGCGAATACTGTGTACAAGTTTGATTATTATTGTTCACCCAACAGTGGAGCTTGTTTCTTTTATCCATTCTTTAATCTAGGTTATTAAGGAGAAATATCCAAAGTTCAGTAAATATTAAAATACTTTGAGATGTTAATACTGTAGATTTGATATTTCTACAAATTTAGACAAAAATAGATAAGCCTGCATATAAAAATGCAAAATGAGATTAAGTTTATGTGTTATTTCTGTCTTGTCTTTGAAATGCAATACTTATTTCAATGTCTTACATTTGGGAGACACTAAATTTTAGACAAGTGCTATTTGAATGTTTAAATTTATATATGAACAATGACATGAATGATACTAAAAGTCACATGTTACTTTTTTTAAAAATTCACATCTACAGAAAAATATAGAGTGTTATTGGTTAAATAAATAAAGATACAGTAATTTTTTCCTGCCATGGATGGTCCCCCAGATATATACACTTTTGCTTGTGCAACAGTTTGATGGACTAAAACACAAATTTATTATAAAATCTAATAAGTGATTCATTAAATCAAGTTTTTTTCACAATGCATACTTTTTGGAGCCTCCAGGGTAAATGCTAGTTCTTCATCTTCTCAATCTTTAAAACCTGATGCATGACATCCCTTGCTTCCTCCTGGTCATGCCGTGCTAATCTCATCTCTTTCACATCCACTGAGGAGCACATTGGATCTACCTGGAGAGTCCAGAATTTCTAATTCAAAAGCCAAGACAAATTGCATTTGCAAAGTCTCCTTAGCTTGTCCATCATACACTCACGAGTTCTAGGTGTGTGTTAGGATAGACCATCTTCAGAACTCCTTTATTTGGCCTACTTGCGCCTCTATGAAAAATGACCTGAAATATACATGTGATTTTTAAATGATCATGATTAACTATGCTTCATCCTCATGTAATACAAAGTTGCAATATTATAGGGTCTTTTAGGCTAATCAGACTCTCCCATCTAATGATATAGCAGCTGATATGACCCAAATGCCAGTATGTATTTGTTTGTTTCTAAACACAATATTGTGTGTCTATTGTATGAAGAAAGACATCAAAAGAGGTTATGTGCGGGAAAATTAAAACACAATTAGCCAGTATCAGCAATGGATATTCAAATTAAGATACAGAGTACTACGAGAAGACCAATGTCTTTGGACCATGTTTTGAAATGAGAGGAAATTTTGTTTATGATCTTTCATTTATTTATTTATTTGGTGCTGTGTCTCACCATGTAGCTTGGAATCCTGGTGGTCCTCCTGTCTCAGCCTCCCTAGCACTGGGATTATAGGCGTGTGCCATCATGCCCAGGTGTGGTGGCCAGCTTGATGCCAGGCCTGCAGTGTATGTGGCGCTGGTTACTGAATCCTGCTTGCCAGGCAGGTATTTAGGCTGCTGAACTACCTTTCTAGCCTGTGAGGAAATTATTACCTAATCTTCCAGGGATATTATTTTTTTCTGCTTTATTGTTTAAAAATATACAGGCTTGCAAGTCACAGAAACATGTAAAGTCTAAAAGAGTTATTTTTCTGATCTGCAAAACAAGTTGAAAGTGACAATTGTAGTGTTGGTTTGATAGTTCCTTTCATCTGTCTCTGTTATACATTATAACAAGTTGGAAGTGTTACACTGCTCATTTGATCTATATATTAGAGAGTGGATAAAAGAGGAACAAAATTGTACATGTGATTTGGTCACAAATATAAAATTTTATTATAAAAACAAGGGTTTTATTCCTGTAAAACTCATGCCTAAAGCACTTGTATTTATGTCACATTTGCAAGACTCCATGATATGACTACATCAAGATATCATCGAACTCAGGCAGCAATGGGACACACAATTTTCCCAAAATAGATTAGGTTCCAGAGTCCTCTAGCAATATTTGCTGAGTCATAAATAAGTATTTTTATAATTGTCTTTTTATAAAATCCTTAATCAAGGCAGTAATTCTGTCTTACTCTTCTCTTTTTGCTGGGCCAAATACCCCACACTCAAGCTTAGGGAAGGAAGGGTTTATTTAGCTCAGTTACTGGGGGCTTCATAGTTTAAAGCATCTGGAGTTACAGAACAAGACCTCAAGACACTGCTCGCCCATGCTAAAGGGTCTGGAACAGAGGCAGGGATGCCCCTGTCTCCAGGATTATCCACTCCATACCTCCAAGAGAGTCCACCAGGCCAGGAGGGTGGGGTTGAGGGTCATTTTAATGGCTTGTGCCTGTCTAGCCTAGCCCCTCGTGCCCCGCCCTGGTCTTCTGTCCCTGCTCCTTGAGCCACATGCTGCTCAAACAGCTACTATCCCATGATTTACATAAGACTTTGCGGGGACAACTAGAAAAAAAAAACCACAACAGATTCTCAATGAAAAAATGTTGTGTTTTTCTTTAAAATCACCCAAAAAGTTTGGTCTAAGTACACATAAATTCTAATATTTCTATTATGAAAGTAACTTCATGAGTTACATCATGAGGCTCTATACATTTCCTATTTTCTATCTCCTAGCAATTCATAGCTGTCAGAGTAGTCACTTTATAAATAATGGCTCATCTTTGGACAACACACCTAAATGTCTCTCCCTCATCTTTACATGAAGAAGATGCATGATACAATTAAGAAAACATGTTTCCCATTGTGTTGTCACTATTCCGCATTAGCTACAAACTCAAAGTGAGAAGCATCTAGATAATGAAATGCAAAAGCTGTAGGGAAGCTGTGTACAAAATAAAAATCAGGCCACCTCATATTATTCAATGTGAGGTGTGTGAAATGATGACTTTGTGTTCATCGGTGGGCAGCAGAGTTGAGGCTTCCTGAATGGAAGTGAAAGCCCTACAACAGAGGAACGGTCTAGCATGGCTCATTCTGTAGTAAGAAAACTAGTGAAAATCAATCATTTGGTAAAACTATCAGATTGAGAAAATTTGCATACCTATGTGTAGAAAAAAGATATGTTGCAGTTCCTTAAGTATATCTTGTATGTATTCAAATTCAATTTTGAGGGAAAAATGACAATATCATCTGTCTTACATAATATAAATGATACTTCTACAAATTGATTAAAATAAACTTTCTGCACAATTGTGACTTTCATTGCATTTTATTTGTACTTACCATATTCATATTGACATTAAAGACAGACATTATCCTTTACTAAACTTTAGATGCAATAGTAGGAAAAATCTTAATTTCTTCCCTTAGTTATATCAATAACCCTCATTTTAAACATATGATTAAATAATTTAAAGAAAAATTTACTTAAATAATATGAAAATATTGTGAGAGTGAAAAGGGAAGTTCTCTTCTCACTATACAAAGCAATTAAAATTATCATTTTTTTCCTTGATAACCTAAAGAACTGGAATAGAAATTTTTGAGTCATTAATATAACTCTAGCTGTGGTCTGTTTGCTCACAAAGGGAGATAATGGGAATGTGAAAAATTATGATATTCAAATTTATCTTTTTAAAATGTATTTACTACAGGGTCTACAGCATCTCACTAGTGATTCTTCTGTTTTCAGCCTCCCAAATGCTGGGATTACAGGCACAGGCCACCACATCCAGGCTCAATTGTCATCTCAGTATGCCTTGGGGATGCAGCTGGCAACGGCATACTGGGGATCAAATCCTGGCCCCCACATGTGCCTAAGCAAGTACTTTAATCTACTGAGCTATCTGGCTGACCTGATTTATCTTTATCAAAAACAACTCAAATACAACAATGCATATTTTCAAATCACTGATGTCTCACCATTTACGTATTTCAAGAACTTTTGAAAGTCTCTATTTTAGCAGCCTTATTGTTCACACACAGAAGAAAATCCTTAAAGCCATTACTATTTTACTAACATACATTTAATAATTTGCAGCTGCAGGAATTTCTATATATGATCAAATTATATAATGAATTTGTATGGGTACATTCCTCATATTATAACCATCAAGTGTAATAGTTCAGAGTTAAAGTTTCAGAAGTGACAAGAGTATAAAAGAAGGTCTATTTTGTTTTAAATGAGTGATCTCTTTCAACATTCTCTACAAGGAGATTACCCTCACAATATTCTCAAAAGGGAATAATTTTCTTAGCTCACTGTCTTAGTTATTTGTCTAATTACTGACACAATATATTCAATGTCTGAAGTTAAGGCAGGAAAGGTGTATTAGTTCATGGTTTATAGAGATATTGGTTCATTGTTATCGAGATACAAGGCAGAACAGCCTAGCAAGGGAGAATCAAGGGAAGAAAAAGTTCATGGTGGGTAGAAGGCAGCAAAGTAGCCAAGCAATAGATAGCAGCAAGTGAACCCTTGCCAGCATGACAATGGTAGCTCTGCTACTGCTCTTTACATGTTAGACAGGCTGTGCACTCATATAATTTATCTTAGCATCAAACTGAGAATCAATCTCTGCAGTGCACATCCTAGATCCTGCCACCTACAAAAAGCTCCATTCATGACCACACAGAGCTTTGTGGGTCCTCAAGCCCAAACCATAGCACATAGATATAATTTGCTTCTAGGATATAACTCTATCCAGGCTGAAGGTGATTTGACCATAACTAATCAAAGAATATATATGGTAAATTTACAAAGAAGTACTCTAGGAAAAGAAAATTTCACCATAAAGAGGAGAACATTTAACTTTTCTTATGTTATCTTATTTATTGAGTCTCATGAATAGTAGGGTCTGTTCAAAATATTTCTAATTTCCATGAGAATTTGGCGACTGGATATGGTTTCAATGTGTCTAACAAACTTAAAAGGTAATGAGATCCTTAAAAGCTAGGTGCTAATGGAAGTTTTCTCCTGGTCAGGTTGGGCAGTTACTATATGTGAACCTGGCTTCTGAATATCTCTGCTCATCTTGCCATGAAATATCTTGTGCAGTATCCTACCACTATGAATCTGTTCATATAAGGCTTTCACCTGTCTAATATTTGTGAATTTAACAAAAAATATATAAAGTATAGAATTGCACATATAGAAATGATATTCAGATAAGTACAGAAATGCCTATAATTCTTTAAAGGTAACTCAATTGTTAAAATGCCAGTTCTATTGCCACATATAAATATATTGGATTGTGAGATTTAATCATAGATCCAAGTTTCATAGTGTATTCTTAAAAAATTTCCATGCTATTTTGCCTGAATTTGTATAAGTAAAATAAATTATATTCTTTCTTAAAAAGTAGAAGAATGTAAAAAATACTACATGTTTTCACAAATGTGACATTGGTGCCTAATTCCCACCAAAGTTAGTATATTCTTCTTTTTTTCTTTTAGATGAGGGCCAACAATATAGATATACTGTACTTTTATGAAATAGTACATTTTTCAACATTAAATTTTATTTTAAAATGAAATATATTTTAAAATAGAAATAAAAAGTTGTATATGTTTATGCTTAAGTTTAGAAATCTAATCATATACAGCAGTGTAGCAGGACAGTCCTGCCACACTCCTTTTCCTGATTCCTGCCTTCATTCACCACACCCCTCCTTTTGAAAAAAACATCTACCCAAGAGACAGCATGGCAGCAACCAGCATGTCATGACAAGCAGCATGTATTCAGAAGACCAGAATGACAGGCACTCCAAGCAAGGCACTATTATTACAAATTACCATCTTCAGTGCAGTTGCTTAGTTCACAAGTATCAGCATATATAGTTAGTCAGGATGAAAACCCTTCCAAATTAACTGCTAGACTTGGAAATGTGAAGATTCTCAGGATCATTGCCTCACCCATCTTGTACATATACGGCTTTGTCTCTGTCATGGTTCTTACCTCTTACTGCTCTCTCCACTGTCTAGTCTTCAAGTACTTGCTTTCCTTTTAATTGTGTTATACCTCTCTATTTGTATCTCTTCTTTTGAGTTGGTATACTAGGGAGACTTTACAAATATGTGTATGATATTTGTACATGTGAAGATATAAGTATATCTTCAAGTGGCATTCACTTAAATATGAAGTCTTTGAGTTTATCATTCTTTATAGCGCAGTAATATTCCATTATATAAAAATACCACAACTTTTTCATCCATTCTCCATGTGACGGGCATCTTGGTTGTTTCCAAATTTAGCTATCATAAATTGCGCTTTTATAAACATAGGTACACACATACCACTATGATAGGATGTTTCCAGATCCTCCAGGAAAATTCCTAGTAGGAGGATAGCTGGTTTGCCTGGGATTTCCAGTCCTAGTTTTTTAAGGAAACTCCACACTGATTTCCATAATGGTTGCGCCAGTCTATATTCCCACCAATAGTGGAGAAGGGTTACTTTTTCTCCCACAGCCTCTTCAACACTAGTTGCTGGTTGATTTCTTTATGATAGCCATTCTTTCTGAGGTAGTAAGGTATCTCAGTGTTATTTTAACTTGCTTTCACGGATGGCTAGTGATGTGGAGCATTTTTCCATATATTTATTCCCTTCTTTAATTTCATCCTCTGAGAGGTATGTGTCCATCTCGGATGCCCATTTCTGCATTCTGGCTTTAAATTTGGATCCCTAATGTGTTTTACTTCTTTATAAATTCTTGAGAGCACACCTTTATCTGAGTACCTATTTATCAAGATTTTTTCCAAATTTGTGGGTTGTCTTTTCAATTTGTTTGTAATTTATTTGGTGTGCAAAACTTCTCAATAAGAGGTGGGCCCAGGCATTAATTCTTTCAAGAGTTACCCTTGCAATTTCATTTTTGTTCATGAACACTTTGCCTTCCCCTATGACTTCAAGAGTTCTTCCTACTTTCCCTTCTAGGAGACTTAGTGTTTCTGTTTTAATGATTAGGCTTTTAATCCACTTTGACACTATCTTAGTGCACGGTGGTAGTTTTAGTTTTCAGCATGGAGGGAGCCAGTTTCTCAAGCACCATTTGTTAAAGAGGCTATTTTTCTTCTAGTGAGTATGTTTGGTCCCTTTATCAAAGATAAGGTCGCTGAGTGTGTTTGTAGAGGCTTCAGCAACTTCTAACCTATTCCACTGATCCTCAGGTCTATTTCATTGCCAGTATAATGATGATTTTATCACAGTAGCTTTGTAGTATAATTTCAAGTCATGGAATGTAATGTTTCTTGTATTGTCTTTGTGCCCAGGATTGACTTTGATATTCTAGGTCTTTTCTGGTTTCAAAAAAATTTTAGGAAAGATTTCTCTAGGTCCCTGAGGTATGCTGGTACTAGTTTGATATGGATTGCATTAAATCTGTACTGCAATTTTGGGAGTATGGCCATCTTTACAGTGTTGGTTCTTCCTATCCAAGAGCAAGCGATACCTTCACATTTTCTGAAATCCTCTACAAACTCTTTTTAAGAGTACTGTAGATTTCCCTGAAAAGATCCTTGACTTCTGTAGTTAGATTAATTCCAAGGTATTTTGTCTTCAATGTTATTGTAAAAGATACTGTTTCCATAATTTTCCTCTCAGTGTGTTTGTTATCTGTATAGAGGAGTGCTATTGACTTTTGGGTATTGACTTTGTATCCTGCTATACTATACAATTTGTGTATCAATTCTAGTAGCTTCTTAGTTGAGTTTTTTGGGTCTTCTAAGTAAAGCATTATGTCATCTACAAATAGTGAACTTTAACTTCTTCTTTACTTATTTATTCCTTTTATTTCTCCCTCTTGTCTAATGGCTGTTGCGAATTATTCCTAAACTGTATTGAACAGGAGGGGTGATAGAGGTCATTCTTGTCTTGTACCAGATCTGAGAGTAAAAGATTTCAGTTTTTCCCTATGTAGAAATATGTTAGTCATTGGGTTTTCATAAATTGCCTTTATCATATTGAAGTAGAGGTTTTCTATTGCAATTTTGTATAACACTTTGAATATGAATGAGTGTTGGACTTTGTCAAAGCCTTTTATGCATCAGTTGAGATGATCATGTGGTTTCTAGTTTTTGCTCTATTGATACAGTGTATTATATTTATAGATTTTTGAATATCATACCATCCTTACATCCCTGAAATGAATGCTACCTGGTCATGGTGTATGATCTTTCCGATGATTTGCTGCATTTTATTTCCTAGGATTTTATGAAGGATTTTTGCATCTATGTTCATGAGGAAGATTGGCCTGTAGCTCTCTTTATTAGTTGCCTCTTTCCCTGCTTTTGGTGTCAGTATAATACTTGCCTACAGGAATGATTTTGGGAGGATTGCTTCCTTTTCAATTTCAGTGAAGAGTTTAAGGATTATAGAGCATATATCTTCTGTAAACTTCTTGTAGAATTCAGCTGTGAATTCATCAGGTCTGGGACTTCTCTTTGTTCGTAGGTTTTTTATTATGTATCATATTGGGATTCTGCGAGTTGTTATATCTTGTTGATTCAGTTTTGATAATTGTGCCATCCTGGAATCTGTTCATTTTGTCTGCATCTTCTATTCTGTGAGCATAAAGATTCTCAAAGTAGCTGTTGATAATCTTCTGAATTTCTACTGGGTCTGTGATGATTTCACCCTTTTGATTCCTTTTTGCTTGTGTTTGAATTTTTCTTTTCTCTTTTTGATGAGGATAGGTAGGGGCTTATTGATTTTATTTAATCTTTCAAAGAACCAGCTTCTTGATGCATTAATTCTTTGAACTGTTTTCTTCATCTCAATTGAGTTCATTTCTGCTCTTATTTTTATGATTTCTGCTCTTCTTTGGGCTCTGCGTTTGTTTTGCTCTTCCTTTTCTACTTTTTTGGAGAAGCAGCATTAGAGTGCTCCCGTTGCGTTTTCCTAATGTGTGAGTTCACAGCTCTAAATTTCCCTCTGAGAACTGTTTCACCGCATCCCATAAATTTTGTTAAGTTGTGGTTGAATTTTCATTGAATTGTAGACATTGTTGAATTCCTTGTGTAATTCCACGTGTGAATCATTGATTTGGGAGTATGATATTGTTTAATTTCCATGAATTTAGCAGGATTTTCTGGTTTCTTTTGTCATTTATTTCCAGTTTCATTGCACTGTGTTCATATAATATGCATGGGATAATTTCTGTCTTCTTGCATATACTTAAGCATGACCTATGGACCAGAATGTGGTTGAGTTTTAGAAAATAACCAGTGTGCAGCTGAAGACAATGTATATCCAGCTGTGTTTGGGTGGAACAGTCTGTATATGTCTACTAAGTCCATTTGTTTCAAACACTTTTTCAGTTCTGATTCTGTTTTGCTAATTTCTTGTCTGCTTGAATTATTGTGTTGGTATAAGAAAGTGTTAAGTTCTCCTATTAAGATTGTGGTACTGGATATTAGATTTTTCATGTCTGTTAGGATTTGTTTTATGTAGTTTGCTGTTCCCATATTTGTTGCATTGATATTATGAGTGTTACCTATTCTTCCTTAAGTTTTCCCCTAACCAATATATTGTGGCCTTCTTTATTTTGGTTGATCATTCTTGGTTTGAAGTTGAGACTGTCTGAGAACAAGATTGCTACTCCTGCTTTCTTCTGATGTGCTTGTGCAATGAGTATTGTTTTCCATCCTTTGACTTTCAGCCTATAAATTTCTTTATGAGTTATGTGTGTTTCTTGTATACAGCATATTGTTGGATTTTGTTACCCAATCTACTTTCCAGTTCATTTCTCTTAATTGGTGAATTGAGTCAATTTACATTGATCGTTATAACTGAGATACATTGACGTAAGCTTCACATGTTACTTACCTGCTGTTGTTTAGTCATTTTTGTCTTGCGTTTAATTGTTTGGCCTATTTAGTGAGCTCCTTCTGTTCTCATTCGTGGAGTTCTGGTCATTGTGGTCCCTCTGTAGAACATTTTTCAGTAGCCTGTGTAAGGATGGCTTTGTCATCATAAAATTCTTTAGTTGTTCTTTGTCATGGAAATATTTCAATTTTCCATCAAACTTGAGAGTTTTTCAGGGTATAGTAGTCTTGGCTGGAATATGTTTTCACAGAGGACTTGCAGCACTCTGCTCCATTCTCTTCTTGCCTGAATGTTTTGTGAAGTCAGAAAAATATGAAACACTACACGAATTTGCATGTCATCCTTTCACAGGGGCCACACTAATCTTCTCTGTATTGTTCCAGTTTTAGTGTATGTACTGCTGAAGCGAGAACAACATTAAATATTTTTATGTGTAAGAATATGTATTCTGATTCCAAAATCTGATCATTGTAATCATAGTGTTCCAGCTTTGTGCCTATAAGTGTACTGATGCAAAACAGCATGTGGAAGGTGACAGATATTTTCACATATAATGCCTTGACTTTTTAAAGAAAAGAATAAATGCAAAAAATTGATTTTGAAGCATAACATTAGGACTGTAGAGCCTTCTAATCATACTAACATAGTAGGAAATCTCTGGCCTTGCTGTTTATTAACCATGACACTGATTTATGTGACACTTTTATTTATAAGCAGGGGGGTGTTTTTGGAATTTTAAAGTTTGAATTATAGCTTTATATACTTCTACTGAATTATAAGCCAGGGAATTATTTAATATTATTAGTTATTCACTTAGAAGCTGATGATATGCTTTCTTTGGTGTTTTAATGAAGTCTGGGATTTCTTTCCTCTGCAGTGAAACTTAAATGCCATTCTGAGAATTTGTTTTTCAGCAAATTTGCATAGTTTACTGTTAGTTGGTATCAAGCATTCTAATATGAAGACAATATTATTGACACTAAAAAAAGAGTAACATTATAACTTTGATTACTCTCAGGCTTCAAAGATATAATTGAATTATGCTAAATAATTTAATTTCAGTAGCTATAAGCAGGGACTGTAATATTTATTTTTAGAACTTGATGTGGAATGCAGTGAATATACTTTCGTTTTTTAAAATCATGGGTATTACATACCATAAAATTTAGTCATGGGATCTAGTATATAGTGAAGATAGTTCAAAAGAAACACTCAACTATGAATTTTAAATAATAAAATGAATGTCAATCCACTTATCTTTATTTTGTTATATGACCATGAAATAAATATGTAATGCTATTTATCTCATTTGATTCACTTTGCTCTTTTTTATATTAATTGACTGACTGTAATCATGACTGATTTTGCAATGCCAGTATTATTCTATATTACTACTATGTCTGATATATTGTGATAACCAGATTATTCCAATTATATTTTATTCTCAAATTAAGCCAATATGATTATTTGAACTGAACATTTGAGAAGTTCGATCATTTCTCCATATAGAAATCTAAACAAAATGAAGGGTTGAATATTTTAATATAATGTAATTGGAGCTGAGGTCATGGTTTTACCATGGCTTATGTAAATAGTATATTTATGGTATGTAAGTGCAATAATATATTTATGTTTTCTGAATTACTCTCTGCTAGCATAGATGTACATTAACACATGTATTTTAGGGTATTGACTTTCTGTGGCTTCCTAGCTTGGAAGAGACTGAGTTCAATTCCTAGCAACTGAAAAAAAAGAAAAAGAAACACAGATACTTCGTTTATGCATTTGTGAACATCTTGCTGTAATAAGAACCTGAACTTCTGAATACATGCATGTGTTCTCTTGTTTTCTATTTTTTTCAGTTGTAATATTCAGGTTTATTGAAATACTTTTATTTAAATTTTTATATCATTAATTATAATTTATAGTTCATTTTGACTACTAAAATAAGTTCGATTTTTTACTTATTTTTTTTGAGAAACAAATACCAATGAGACAGTTTTAAAACTGATTAATAGGACAGTTTCAATAATTAATTCATTGTATATTTTTGTCTTCATAGTGGTTATTCATAGTACAAGCTGCAGACATGATATTCTGTCCAAACATGACCAGTACAAATCTTTCTTCTAATTGAAATCAGAGAAACTAGCTGTATATCTATCCTATTTTGTATATAGGAATACAAAACAGTCCTATTTCTTTTTTGTTTTTTTTCTTCACATTCTGTAAGGATTTAAAGTTTAACATATCAATACTTGATGGAAAATACCTGTTCCATGTTTTGTCTAAGATTGTTGATATTCAGACCAATAGTAAGGTTAAGACAAACTGCCTATGTTTTAGGGTAATAATATCATTAAGCTTCTCTTCTGCAGGATTAACAACTTAAGTTTGCAGATCAAATATTAGGGAAAAAGAAAAGCTACAAGGACAGCCAACATTTTGGCCTTAGCTTTTCAAAGTCAGTGAGGACTCAGGAAATAAGAGAACCTGTACTGTAACATCCTGTAATTCAGTGATGTCTGATCAAGATTATGAGGCCACAGAGGAAAGTGATCTACAATGTAGAATGTGTCTAAGGAGTATCAGATGAAGACAGAACATTCTTGTAGGCTTTCACAGAGAGCAAATTGGTTAAACAATGGCCATGACTCATCCACATGGCTGACACTGACAAAGGATCTACAAACTGCAGTAAAGGGTTTCAGGGTAAATCCTAAGAGGATTCGACTGACCTTGTTAGATACTAAAGTTATATTTCTTGTCATATAGGTCTTGCTTTATCTTAGCTTTAACCATCCAACAGAGAAGTATAAAAATAAGCTATGAAAAGTAAAGCCATATTAATATGCTGAGCTGTAAAAGACTCAAGTTAACAACTTCTGACATTGTCAGTTGTATGGATAACCCACTACTATTATGCATTACTGAACTATATTGAATTAATTTTCTGAAATTACACACCTACTATATATAAATGCAATGGACTACCCATCTCTGACAAAACTAAAAATAAAAGAAGGAATCTGAAAAGTTTAATTAAAAAAGGAATATAAGTAATTGTGAATTGTAGGAAGAAATAATCATGGCTTTAATATTAGTGTAGAAATATCACTAAAGTTTGTTCACAGGAGAGTTCAGTTCTTATATCCATTATTATATTACTTAGAAATCATCATACAAGTTACTATTATTTTAGAAGGAATAAAATTAATAGCTAATGAGTAAGATGGTTCATATTATGAAATTGGAAGAAATTTTTAATAGCAAATACAATATATAAAAGATAAAAAGAATGTTTTTCATTGAAGGTAAACATTTGTGCATCTGAGAATTGAAGGTCACCTAGAATTTCATTGTAACAGTTGAGCACAGATTTAAGCATAAATCTTCCTGCTGTAATATTCAGTGGTTTGTCTGAGACAATCACCACTAATGATCCACAGATGAGCTTTAGGTGTTGGCTAAAATATTAATTAACTGATATGAACATGATTTGACACTAAATTACAGAAGCTAGACAGGTACACTTGGGTTTAATAAGCATTAAATGCAATGTGCAGTAGGGTTACAGTGAACTCTGTGGTTTATGGCATTGTGTTGAACGCCCCAGTGAGAATTCATTCATTCAAAATACAGACATGAGCTAACATTCCCCAAGTGTGATGACAGGCAAATACTGTTTCATCTAGTAAGAAAAAGGCTAATCCAAGCTCAAGATTATCAAAATGGATTTTCAAAAAGGATTGCATTTTAAATACAATCCTTTACCTTTGTAGAAAATTATTATTTTTCTCCTGGAGGAATGTGGCAACTATTTTTGAAAGAAGAAGAGATAAGAGAAAATGGGTCAGATTTATATTTAAAAAAGAACTAATCAACACATTATTATTACTCTGTATTATCTTTTCTAACAGTATTCGCATACCCAGATTTTCATGAAAATTACTGCTATAAAATACAGGATTTCAACTATATTTTCTCAAAATCCCTTTGTACAAATAAAAAACAAAAGTTCCCATTTATGCATTACATTAACTCCATCAAGTCTCCCTCAAGGAATACATAAATAATCAGCAGTCCCACCTTTTTAAACATTGTTGTCTCTTGTGATCTGAAGCTTTAAGTAATATCTCTTTGCAGGCTTGGAATTCTTGACAGAAACTGTGTATGTGCTTTGGGACCAAGAGAGCCCAAATTAAAATGTAAATCAGTAAAACTTGCAATTTCTGCAGGCAATAAGCAAGCTAATAGCATGCTGACTTTATCCAACATGGTTCAATTTGTTGTGTTGCCCACAAATACTCCTTTCTTTGGGGCCTCTGGGATACATTCCCAGGAATGGATCACAGGAGCTGAAGCCAAGGAAGATGGGAAGAAGTCAATGGGGAGTCTTATTTCCTTCCTTCTTTCTTGACTGGAACTCAACTTCAAGTGAGTGGAGGCAGACTCCACAGATACCCCACTAACTACAGAGTTTAGGACCCTTGCTGAGGCCATAATTTAGATTTCAAATGATTTGTATTATCAGCTGAATGACAAGAAAACTAGAAATCTACCTATGTTTTATGTTATGCAGCTTTAGTACAGTAATATGTTAGGAAGATGTTAGGTAGTATTTAATTTAGAGCTAATATTTTTCAGAATTTATTTATGTAGTGAATATTATTTATTTTTTATTACAAGTAAAATTTGAAAGCAAAAATGTTCCTGGTAACAAGTACATATAAAATATATGTACTTTCACATTTTTTATACAGTCAATGAAGAGAGAAATTCAATTACAACATAGGATCAACTGGTAATTATTTATTATTTATTTAATTTATTTCCAGGACAGCAAATACAGAAATGCTGATTCAGTAAGTTCAGACAAACAGAGAAGTTTCACACTTTTGCTTTTCTGAAATTGAAGGTTAAAAGTGAATTAGATATACTCTTGGGTAGTCATAACCTGCAGAAAATTGTGTTCGATGAATTTCACTCTAAGAAAATGGTTCTATCCTCACAAGTGTTTGCAAAATTCTTTTGATAATAGGGCCAACATTTTACAGTTCTGGCTCTATATTCTATAAAAATGATTGGAATAAAAATGTATTAAATCGTATTTAGTAATCTTCACTTTGGCTGGAAAGTCAGTTGCCACAGTTATATGGCAGTATGATTCCAGAAACTATATATATTAAGAATTAGATTTCAACACATTCTCCTTTAAATTAATGTCAATATTTGTGGTAAAAAATTTCTTTAATTGATTTATACGCATTGGTTTTAAACATCTATTAATATCACTACTACTAATTATACATTTGGCATCAAGTTCACTGAGAAATATATAGTTGGTGCAATAGTCCCTGAATTAAACTAAAGTAGAAGAGAGATCCACCCCTCCAGGCCACTCCATGTGACCCTTCTCACCAGGCCTCAAGTCTGAAAAGCTCTCTCAGCCAAGAAACTGAGCAGGGCACCCCTATGCTGCAGTTACCTTCCACTACCGCACACCGGCCCACCTCCGAACCTATGAAATTTTAGAACATATATATTTAAAAACTTGCTGCAAAATGAGTACTTTGTTCATTTTCCTGGAATATTTAAAAGATGTACGTATAATCACAAAAGTCAACACAGCCTTACTCTTTCTTAAAAAATACATACTATTTCTTAAAAAAAAAAAAAAAAAAAAAGGATGGAATGAACTTCTATTCTCCCTCCAGAAAAGCATTGAATTGGGAATGGGTATGTGATGTTATTAACCAAAATTACTTGAAAATGAGTATGTGAGTTTGAAATGGAATATATAAACCAAGAGCACCATTCTCTTTAATATTTTCCCATGACTAATGATTTCTTGGTGAAGACAAAAATTAGCAGGGTTTTGGCCAATCTGGATACTCAAGTAAAGTGGAAATGGATCCAGTTTAACTCACTTTATTTGAGTAACATGAACAATTTGTGAAGCATGTAGCTTTGGGCCACTGAACTGTTGGAACTGGTAGAATCTCTAGTATAGTCTAGCATATTTTGGCTAGTTCACATGGTTTTCTCTTTTTAAAGATATATGTTATCTAAAACTTAACATGTTGGGGCTCTAACTCTGAGTGCAGAGGGCATGCTTGGAATTTGAGAGTTCTAGAATACAAATTCTAGCCCTAACCTGAAAAATTAAACAATAATGAACTTTCACAATTTGTGACTAATATGATTTAACAAGTCCTCACAGCAACAATAATTATTAATGCAATATTGAAATCAAGTTTAGAGAAAAGTATATTTTACTATTTTAAAATGTAACCATGTATTTCCATAATAGTGTCCTGCATACTTTCCTTTGTCATGAACACAGCCTACAATTACACACTACTTTCATCCTAAAAGTAATATTTCGAAGATATTTTGGCCAAGAGTTTCATATGGACTGAATTGGAACCATACCTGAGTTTTGAATTCTAATCAACAGGACATTGAATGTAACCTTACTGGAATTAGTTTTTACTGAAATAATCAAATTAAGAGGAAGTCACTAGGGGCTGGGGTGATGGCTCAGTGGAATAAGCACTTGCCTGGCAAGCACAAGGGCCTGAGTTCAGTCCCTGGTTTCCCCCCACCCACGCCAAAAAAAAAAAAAAAAAGGGAAGTCAATAGGGTAAATCTTGAGCCAGTATGATTGGAATTCATGTTTTGAAGAAGAGGAAATAGAACACTAAGACAGATATTTGCAGAAGGAAGGCAATGTAGAGACACAGGGATAACTCTCTATATAAGCTGAGGAATGCCTGAAGCTGAAATACTTCGAGGGAGGCATAGAAATAAACTTTATGTGTTCTTACATAAAAGAACCAACAGAAGTAGACAGCATGATACAAAACTTATAGCCTGGTGAAATAATACATTTCTGGTTTTGAAGACATTTTATGACAACTCACTAAGATGATGTTGAAAATTAATATAAATTCATAGAAAATATTAACTCTCCTATCTTCACAATTTTCAATCTATTTCTTAAGCTTGCATTGGCCATTATTTCATTTCTCTTTCTATTCAAATTTTTTATGAAAATTGGATTATCCTGCATGTAAAAAATTTCACTAATTATTACCTTTGAATTCATTTTAAATTTCAGCAGTCAATTCTACATGTAAATTATAACATCAATTGGGCTACTAAAAAGACTGTTGCTGTTTAAGAAAATGCTACACTATAGAACTAATAAAATTTTAAAATAAACACTATTTATGGGCTATGAGTCAGCATAGATCCTTTATTAGTTATTTCTGTAGATTGCTTTACATTGCATGCATTTTAAAAAGAGCTGTAGAAAGGACTGATTTTCGTGATGCTGTTTGTCTTCTTTGGGCCTGATTAGCTCCTTGTATCATTTATGGCACTGAGATTGTGATGAAAACATAGGTTAAGAATCATGAATCTTTATGCCTCTGTTGACAAGGCAACTAATACATCACTAGGCCTCCACATTCTTGTTAAACTTACATATAAACCGATGGTGTCAGTCCTGAATTATTTTTGATATTGAATCTATTGATGAACTGCAAAGGTTAAAATTAAAGTGTGATTTATGCTGTGATCGAGAGTGTGGTGTTAGAGTACCAAGTGATCTGTGCAAATTAGAACCATAAATACACATCAGAGTCTGCTTTACAGCTCTGCTAGGAAACTCTGCATTCTCTTTCTCCCTGGAGGAGATCTTAGGGTAAGAATGCTGATAAAATCAGTCTTTCAGATATGGATGACTCAGTGAACAAAACATCTGTTTCTTCCCCTTTGTAGTTTCATTCAAGTGGAATTTCAAGGCTTGGAAGAATGAACTTGAACAGTACGATTAGTGTTCTATTCCTTCTAGGCAAGTCTCAGGGATCAGAAGAAAACCTAATGCTCTGGGAGGCTCAGAATTGCTTGACATCTACTGTAGTTGTGGGAGTTTGTGAGGCACTGAAGGCTTCACTTCACCACATTTCTAGTCTCCACTTGGAATCTAGATAGGTTCTCTCTGGCTTGTCACATTTAAGCAGCCAGGCTTCAATGATAGCAGCGTATTTGGAGAGTGGGAGGAGAGATTAATTCACATGTGAAAAGGAAGGATAAACGCTTTGGGCTGTGGAGGCAGTATATCAGAGTGGAATATTAAACTGGACTGCTTGTTGGATTACCTTAAATGTAAATGAGTCAATATTATCTTGCTTGAGGATTCTGGCAGTAGGAGCCTCTGAAATGCCATTACTTTTCCCTCATACTCACTGCAACCTGACAGCCAGTGGGAGTTTTCTTTGACTTAATCAAAGAAAACAAATGACATTTTGCCTTAAATACTGTTTTTTTTTTTTTTATTCTGATCTTTAAAAAAAATCAGAGCATCATTTCTCTTAGATTAACTGATTATGTCTATTTGTAAGTACTACTTGATTAGAATTTTTGCTTTAAAAGTCATCTTTGGTTTTATTTATATGAAAATATGCACAGTACATTTTAATGACTATGATAAAATAAGATAATGTGGTGGATTTACTGTTTAGATTGTAAACTAGTGACGAAAGAGAAATAATATCTGAAGAGTAAATATATAAACTTTCAAATGCTATTCAAAAGCTGATGTGAAAGCTGGTGTTTTAATTCACTGATTTGATTTAGGATACAAAGTTTATGGAATATGAAGAATCATTTTACAGCATGAAGAAGCACGAAGATTCTAGGCAATTAAATTTTGTAAGTATTTTAACAGTATAAATATGGAATGTATACGTATATATCCTGACAGACATTTATTACTTTAAAATGCAAATAAATTTCAGGGAAAAATAAGTAATAAATTATTTTTATAGAAAAATGGAATACAGAACTTAATGACCACCTTTACTATCATTATTCACTAGAGATTTAAGAGAAAATAGATCTTCAAAGAACCATAAATTTATGAAACTATAATTTTGCTTCTACTTTTAGGTAATGTATCTTCACTTTAATATATGTAATCAAATTTCTAGCACTAACAAAAGTCTATGATTACATAAAATCATGTTTTTCAAATTTAGCCTTTCTTGTAATAGTATTAAATGTAATAGAAGATAATATTTTTTCAAAATATGTTAAAATGCATTGAACTTTTTAAAGGAAATAGTTATTTTCTTCAATTAAAAATATTTCAATGTGGGGCCAGAGAGATGGCTCAGTGGCATAAGCACTTCCTGGCATGCACAAGGGCCTGAGTTCAATCCCTAGTTCTGAAAAAAAAATATTCACTGCAGCTATCAAAATTGCATTAATATTGTCAAATATCTCACTGGATGCCAGACATACTAATGTAAGCAAGATAATGCCGTTTTGATTTCATTTAAAATAATGTTTGACTCATAAAATTTGTTGATAGCCACCAAACGCTGCATGAAATGTTATAAGAAGGGAGACATGAAGCTTCACTTTTAATATTGCCAAAGTTTGGAATAATTTAATAGTATGAGGAGGTCATAGTGAACTATACTTCCATGAGATTAAAGTCAAGAAATAAGTGAAGCAGAGACCGAAGGACTCACACAGTTTGCATCTGCTTGTTTACTCTATGGAGTCTCATTTTAGTTTGTTTGATATCCAAGAGACAAATCCAGAGCTACACACAACTAATATGTGGCCCTTTAATTCCAGTATTCTAAGAGGACAGGTCTGCCCTCTCTGTAGTCATTTCATCTGCCAGGCTGAGAGAAGCATCAATGCATTAAAGTACTACAGAGAAATTCCTAAAATGTTCTGGAAACTTTAATTACTACCTGGAGGAAACTTCTGTGGAAAAAAATTCACTAGGACAGGCCCATGAAATAACATGATCATTTTTCTTTGTAACGTATACTAGCAATCTATAGTACCCTAGTTGCAAGGCATAGTTACAGCACTTAAAATAAGGAAAGCAAAATAAAGAAAAATAGTACAATGGAACATCTCAACTCTAGGAAAAATGAAGATGTGGATGAGTCTCAGAGATATTTAGAGATACAGACTTCAAAACAGCAAGAAATTTAATTTCCTTTTGCTCACATTCAGGATGGTGTCCATAAGCTTCTTTTGCATGGGAGAAGTAATCACACATCTGTATGAAGTGTGATTAAAAAACACGGAGAGAATTCAGCTGCAGTGAGCCAGCCACTGGAAACTTAGGGATCGGCAAGAGGAGAAGAGGCACTGAAAATCCCGGTAATAGTAAGTGACAAGCTTCATCTTGCTTGCTGAAATGATTGACTGTAAGCTACAGTTGAGAGAAAGTACATTTTAGTTTGTCATAAATCACTCATCATAGCTCAGGGACCAGGTTCAATCCCTGGTGTGCAGTGCCAGCCTAGCCCCAGGGGTGCACTAAGAGCGCAACTGAGACTGGGTGTGGTCGCAGGCTCCTGTAATACCCGTGTTTAGGAGGCTGAAAACAGGAGGATGACCATGAGTCTGGACCCTGAAGACCCTGTCCTAAAAAAAAAAAAATTCACACATCATAAATATTAGCATGACACTTGTTTCAATTTCATTAAAATTTGATGATCACGTCATTTCAGATTCCAGCCTTTTTCACATAGATTATCTCTAAAGATGAAAATTGGGTCTGTGGTTATGATCCTGAGATCATAGCTTGAGTTTTCAGTGGAAATCATGGAGCTCTTCTGTGAAAGTATATATATATATATATATATATATATATATATATATATATATATATATATATTCAAAAACCCAAAATCAAGGCAATGTTGCTTGTGATTTATTTTATCTTGACTTAATTGCATGAGGTGAGATTTTACTCAGGAATAGTATGATGAATTTTTTTTGTGTGGTACCAGGTTTTGAACTCAGAACCCTGCACTTACCAGGCAAGCACTTATTCTACTGAACTATCTCTCCAGTTCAGTAAGATGAACTTTGAATATTATATAAGGTCAGAAGACTAAGAAACAACTTTCTCATAAAATGGCTTGACTAATAAACAACAATATTCTCCATCAGAAAAAGCTTATTTCACACACCCATTCTGGTAGAGAAATTTCTGTCAATAAAAAAATAAATCAGTATGTCTTTATCGATCTTATTCCCTGGGTCTGGAAGTGTGTAAATTCTTTTTATTTATTATTTATTTATTTATTTTATTTTATTGAAGTACAAATATCAATCAGACAGTTTCAAGACACCTTAACAAGACAGATTTGATAAATTAATACATTGCAAACTGTTTTCATAATGGAAATGTGTAAATTCTGACTTTCCCTAAGTTCTAACCGATCAGGAGAGGCAATGCTTCTGAGTTGATTCAGGACATGGAGACAGCCACGATGCTGCATCTAAGAACACAAGAGATTCTTGTCATTCAGAAAAGTGACAAGAAAGGGGCAGTTGCTGTTGGAATGAAGAAAGATTATTTTGACAGAACTTAATATAATGTGTCTTTTACTCTTATGATTTTTAAACATTCATCATACATATTTTAAGATCAAACTTTAAAGGTTTGGATGACACAGTCTCTGAAGTCAAGTACATTTAAATTTTATGTATCTGATGCTTAAATATATTCTCTGATTAAAAATACCTTATCCAGAAAATAATTATTTGGATTTTTTTTCTAGTTATGGATGTTGAAACAAAGCAATCCCCTTGGGACACAAAATCAAGTTTTAATAAGAAAATTATCATAAATTAGACTATTTCAGCCTCTATGAAAAGACTTGCTTGCAAAGATGATATGGAACTTTGCGCAGAAAAAAATATAGTTATTTCTAGAAATGGAGGGGTACATATATAAAAGTACATAATAAACCCTAATGAATAACTTTAAATTAGAAAAATATAATTTGTCTAGTTTGTTCATCCTGAAAATATTATGGAGCTTTTTCTAAAGTATGGAGCTTTTCCAGGCAGTATTCTAAGTAACTAGAGAAGCGAATATGCAAGACACATTTTCTATATTACTGACTTTTAATTTCTTTTATAACTAAATATTCAGAAAGAAAGTGCCTTGAAAATATTCAGAGCTCCTATAATGGATAAAAATCCTTATGTAGTGAACAGTACAAAAAAAAAAAAAAAAAGAAAAGAAAGAAACTTCCATGCAAACAAACAAATAAACCAAAATGTGTTCTATCAATTTCTGAGTGAGAGGAAGAAGAATAACTCAAGCATTGAGAATAAGTAATGGAATGAGAGCTAAGAGATAATATGGCTTAAACAAAAATGTACTAAAGCACTACAGCAGATAGCCCAGATTCTTAGAAAATCTGAGAAGCCATTATTTTTGACAACTATAATGCATTTATAATACAGTGACAGAAATGTGCATGAGAAACATTTTTTCTTCCTCTCTCCATCTAAAAGCCTTCAAAAGTCCTGTGGTAGAGTTGAATAGGCTTAATATGTAGGAAAGAAAATGGAATAGTATCCCAGGTACCTCTGTGGGTTGTTCATATTTTCTTGAGAAAACCTTTCAAAAATAATGATTATTGCTTCTCTAAATTTCTCTTGTGGCTCACTGTAATTCAGAATAATATTGGAAATTTAATTGGAATAATATTGGAAAGTTGATGCCATAAACATAATGTAGGATAGATTTATGGTACTAGAGAAAATATATCCCAGTAGGGGAATTGAGACTCTTTCCAAAAATAGTAGTTTTGTGGAAATAACTAATGAAATAAAATAGAGTATATTAAAGTCTTTTCCATACATAGTTGGAAAATAATTGTATTTTAATGTGAATAAATATCAAAACTACTTGGAATGCTTTCAATAAAACAGTTGTAATGATATGTTGTCTTTTGTCAGGCCATCAAAATATCATTGTCAAGGGCCGGGTACATAGCTCAGTAGAATAAGCATCTGCCTGGGAAGCACATGGTCTTGAGTTCAATTCCCAGTACTGCAAAAAATAATCTCTATATAGATATATAACTATAGATATTGTCAAACAGATATTATGCCTGGATAAATTTTGTGTTATTGACACTTTGGAATTGTCAGCATACCTGAGATTTCTACCCTCACTGTTAAAATAGGCAACTACTTTAAGAAGTGCATTCATCAGCTTTTATATATTAAAAATTTAAATCACAGTTCATTATATAAAACTGATTCTTCTTTACTCACATATAAAATTGCAAGTTCAAAATGAGCTTATCAGGTGGGAAGAAATCTAGACACTTAAACATATCAATATCTTAATTTTCTTTTAGTGTTTTGATCTCTATATGGGCTCTATTATACTCTAAATTCTATTTATATTTTCTACATTCCATTTTCTTTAGAAAACAGAAAGCAATTGAAGGCTGTTTGATAGTTCTCAGTATAATTTCTTTCTTTTTTTTTTTTTTTTTCTTTGCAGAACTGGGGATTGAACTCAGGCCCTTGCACTTGCCAAGGAAGCCCTTATTCCATTGAGCTATCTCCCCAGCCTCCCAAAACCTGGGTTCAATCCTCAGTACAATTTTTTTTCTTTTTTTTCTTTTTTTGATAGTTCTTTACTAACATGAACAAATGTCTATTGTTCCAGATTGGGGTGAAACTTAAAGAGACAGTGTCTGTTGACTCAGATCAATCATATTCCAATGTCTAAAGTAATCACTGTAGTGAGGGATACGTAATGTGTAACTTTTATGCCAAGTTGACTAACTTACAGGATATGCAGACAGTCTGTGAAACATTTCTGAGTGTCTGTATGGTAGTTTCTGGAAAATTTTCTGGAAGATTATTCAGAGACATAGACTAAATAAAATAAAATAAAATAAAACCGTCTTCATGAAAGTGAGCAGGCATCATCCAGTTTTACTGAGGACCCTGACAAAACAATCTTTTATCTTGAGCTGAAAAACCTATGTCATTTACCCCTGCTTGTCATGACACATTCTCAGGCTTTAAACCGAGACTGAATTATAACATTTGCTTTCTGCTGTTTCTAGTTTGCACATAATATTCTATGTGACCTGTGGACATTTGTTTGAAATTTGTAGCTCTGTGTTTGCCTACATATTTATCTATCTATTAAATATCTATCTGCCTATCTATGTTGGCTCTGATTCTATGGAAAGTTCGACAAGAAGATGTAACAGTGATGATATCACTGTCAGTCATTTGCGCAACATTGCAAAAGTGAGTCTTGAAATCAAGCCTTTAACATGGTTTGAAAGTCAAAAGAACATTAATATTGTTTAGCTTAGGGAAGAGGTGATGGAGCTGTGGGACACATGTCACAACAGGCTGTTTGTATCATTGAAAGCTCCAAAAGGTTTGTTATCACTGACCTATAGCTTGCGACATTTGAAAATGTGCTATGTATGAACATTTTCATATATCAAAGTTTTTGTGTAGCTCGGAATGTGATTTTATTATGTAGGGCCATTGTGATATAATTACTTAAGAAGAGGCAGAGTATGTAGTAATCTGATGTGTCCAGCCTTGTAAAAATGGCCGGGACAGGCATATAGCTCAGCTGCGTAACTGTCTGGTTGGTAAGTGCAAGGTCCTGAGTTTTACCCCTGGTATGACAAAAAAAAAAAAAAAAAAAAAAAAAAAAAAAAAGAGGAAAAAAAGGAGGTGTAGACACAGGTACATACATATGTGAAATGCCATATGAAGATTCTTGCAGTCAGTGTTTGTAAGAAAATAGATTTAATACAGGGCATGTAATATATAGGAGTTTAATAATATTAACCTAATAAGTGAAATACAGAACAGTGAAAGGATCTGTCTGGGTACTAGCGACCCAAAAATTCCAGCTGTGGGCTTACATTCCATGCCAACATCCTGCATGAGTCCAGCTGAGGACCTAGGGCCATGACAATGTCCCATGCAAGTCTCTACCAAAGATTTGCACTGGGAGGGCTTAATGGTCATGTTGGAAGCTAGAAAGTTCTTGCCAACAGGATGAAGGATCTGTGCCAGCAGGCTGACAGATCTGCACTAGAGCCAGGAAGCAAAGATCATGGTAAAAAGCAAAGCTCCATGAAAGAGAACTGTGGCCATCTTCAGTAACACTGAGGACCCATGCTCTTCTGACAGTACAGACACCTGAGTTCACATCAGGACAAGCAGCCTGAGAACTCCCCCAGAAGACCCAACAGCTTCCCATCTTCCCCTCCTGGTCATGCTGTTGGCAGCAAGTCTCATATGCAAACTCCTGCTGATTCAGTTCAGCTTGGTTTTACAAGTTGAGCATCAGTTCATTCACCACCAAGATGAAGTCAGTGACTGACATGATGTCATTGTAAGATAAGTTAAGGGATGTCAGTGATTGCCAGCACTGGCACTTTATTTCCCTAGAGAACAATACATAGATTACCTCCCAAAACCTTCTTCAGAAATATCTTGATCCTGGACTTCTAGCTGCCCAAATGGTGTGAAAACCAACTTCTGTTGTTTACATCTTCCAATATATGGTGTTTTTCTCTAGAAACCCTAAGAAACTAATATAGAAAGTCAAAACCAATATTTTCCCAGTATAGTGGCTAGTCTTTATAGGTTCTGTCAGATATATTTAACACTAAATATAACCTTCTGTCTAATTAAGAAGTTTGATGGAATATGATTGTTAAAAATATTTCAGTATCATCATGAAGTTGATGCAGGTTTGAATTTCTATTTGCTTGAAACTTTACGCACACTAGTCCCAACTGTCAACAAATTATGTCTACTATCAAGATTTTTTTCAGAGCTTATCAGAGTTTTTTAAATGGCAATGTAAGTTTTGAATAAATATGTATTGGTATAAATAATTATGATCACCGACAGCAGTAAAAATAATAGCAGCATTTGTGCCGTGTGCTGAGTCCTGGAGTAATTATAATCATGGAGAGACAAAAATAGCGGGCATCTTCATCATCTTCATTTTTGGAAAGTATGTTAGTTTTCTATTTCTCTTGAAGAAAATCTACTACAAAATGAATGGAATAAAATAGAGTTTTAAAATCTTTAAGATTTTTACGATCCATTTAGAATTTCAAAATTAGTTTCAATAGATCAACATAAATATACTGACACAGATGTATTCCTTTCTGTAGGATCTATGGAAGGCCCACTGTATTGGTCTCTTAACTTCTATAGAGTTCATCCACATTCTCTGGCCCATGTCCATAGTCTTCCAGCTTTAAAACCAGGCATATTTCATCTCTAATAATTTGTACATAAACTTTTCTCACCATGACTATTCTGCATGTCTCTGACACTTTTGAACAGTTTTGAAAAAACACTGAGTTTTCCTGGGCAATTCAGGATACTTTCTTTCTTAAAAAAGTTCAGGTGATTAGCAATATTACACAGACTTAATCCCTACCAATCCTGTAATATACTGTATTTACTAAAGCCTAAGTACTTGGCATACAGAAATGTTTCAGAAGCCATTATTTTGCCTACTATAGGAAGCTCATAAGTGTTTCCACAAAGTAAGCATGGGAAGAAAAATGTAGAGGTAAATTTGTTCAAGGTTTCCAAAAATAATTGAATTTTTCCTCTTATCTGATTTAACAGATGGCTAATTGAGATAATATACAATAGGAATGCCCTAATTTCTGCCTTTCCTTTTGGATGTTGTTAGCAGAAGAGGAAATATTGTACATTTGAATTATTTCTGTAGTAAAATAAAATATTTCCTCAATTTTAAAGGCTATCTTTAAAGCAGTTTCTTTTTCACTATTTTAATAAATCACATTGCATTCCACTCATATATACAGAGACAATTCACTACTATCTTAACATAAACCTTAAAAGTGAATTATGTGGGGGACCGAGGAGATGACTCAGTGGAATAAGGACTTCTCTGGCAAATGCAAGGTCCTGAGTTCAAATCCCCAGTTCCTCAAAAAAAAAAAAAAAAAAAAAAAAAAAACAAAAAAAAAAAAAAGCTGGAGTGCAAGCAAGACTAAAAGTGAATTATGTTCAGGAATACATATTTTTGGTGCTTCAAATATATGCAAAATTGACCATAGTATTTGTGAAATCCAAAATAGAACTAAATTATGCAGTTGATTAGATGAAAAAAAGAAGATAAAATATAGTTTCTAGATGGAGAAAGAAAAATAAACCTTCTACTTTTTTCTCTAGCATTTTTAAATCTCAGAATAGCCATCGCCATAAAATGTCCAGTGGACAGTAAGACACAGTTTTATAGCCCTTATGCCCTCAAATGCAGTTTTAATGAGAAATCACACTTTTAGGACCTTACAGAATCAGGGTGACCTGAAGTGTGAAACTATAAAATGTCTAAATCTTCTTGTTAGAAACCTCTTTAAAAGATTCCAACTCTTGAGAGACAGTAGTCGGGCTTTTCTATAAATAAATACATTTCTATCAGTAAATTCAAATCCAATAACAGATTAAAGTCTAGAAGTGAATTTGGAATTGAAGTTATGTGATGTTTACTAGTCACTTTTTAAGATCCATCTCCAACTTCATTCATATTATAATGTTTATTATATTGTGTTTTTGAAATTTACTATACGTAAGTAAGCATAGCTAATGCATCGAATAAGTTTTTGATACTACAAATTCTGCATATGAAATACATTTGAAGTTCCTTATTCTGATTTCTGAGCCCAAAGAGATCAGTATATCTGAGTATAAAGAAAAAATAACTACATGGAACTTTCACTTGCACTTTGATCTGTGAGTTCAGGAGAACATTTTGTAAATCACATCCTTTTCATACTCTTTTATGCTATATAATGTCATCCTTTTATAAAACAGTGTCTCTTGTCTAGTGTTTATAGCTCCCTTGTAATTAAAGAACAGAATAGATTGCTTGACATTTATAAGACTTTCTGAGATCCAGCGCATTACATCTTCTCTGTGTAAAGCTTTTCTTCTTTTGCAAAGAAGCCAGGTAGCTGCAGTGTCAATGACAGGGATGTGGGCTATTCCATTTGAACTTTGGCTCAGTGTCTCTATATAGATTTAAAATGCAAGGTTTTCAAGGTGACAGGGACAGAGGCCATGAAAGAAGATTGTGATTCAATTTAGTCTTCACTGATCCCTACTAGCGTAAAACTTTAGCCAACCAGTTTAATCAGAGTAACTGGATCTTTCTGGGGTTTATTGTCTTCAAGTTGACTGATAATAACTTTGATATACTAATAGCTAACAAACAAAATTTGTTTAGAATAGAGGTCTGATTTAAATTTACTGGGTGGATTTAAGGAAGAAGGAACAGATTTTACTATGCATTTGGGGCCAGAAAACAAAATACATATTAAGAATCAGATACACTGAATGTATAATGATCATTTCTCATATCTGAGAAAAAATCAAAATGTCATGTAACAGTCCATTTGAGTCTACCCATTCACATTTAATTTTCTTCAAAGTAAAATAGCAACTTATTAAGTAAGGATTTGAATTTGTCAGATGCTCTCAGAATATTTCTTGCAGTACAATACAAAATACTGACTTTGATGCCCCTTTCTGGTCAAAATGGTGCATGTAGGGGATTCATTGTTCTTTAGTGTCTGTTGTTTCATATTGCTTTTCCTGCTGCACACTCTTTACTAGATGTTATGATAACTTAATTACGTTTTGGACATTGTGTTCCACATTTGAGAAACAAAAGTGAAGTCATAGTCACAATGTTTAGAAGCTGCATGTGTAACTGGGGAAGGAATGTATGCATAGATTGTGGCAATATGTGAGCACTAAAACCTGAACAAAGCGAACGCAGTATACCAAACTGCTGAGCTGAATTGCATTCCACTCTTTCTACCGTCCTCTGCCTGTCATTTTCTTAAATTGTCACACTTTCCTAACCAGAATTTAGCTCAACATTGGAAGCAATATTTAAGGGAATCTTGTTAAGGGATATAGGAAGAGAAGGAAAATATTACACAAAAAGAAGAGTTTATTAAGTTTAGTCTCATCAGGACAGAAATCACATTGGAAATGTGAACAAAAGAAATACACAGAAGTGTTAACTATGAAAGTGATTAACAGGGCTCAGATAGCTAAGTGGACTAAAGTGCCTGCTTAGGCAAACTTAAGCAAGAGCAAGGATTGCACATGCTGTGCCAGCCCCTCCACCAGGGCAGACTGAGCTAGCCAGAGTCTGGACATAGTGGTGTGAGCCTGTAATCCCAGCACTGGGGAGGCTGAAAGCATGAGTCCGAGCTGCATAGTGAGACCCTGCAACAACCAAAATACATGTAAAAATAAATAAATTAATTAATTAAAATAAAACAAAATGGATAACAGAGAAAAAGAAAAAAAACTAAAATATATAAAGAGATAAGGCTGAATGTGAGTACTAATTCTCCAGCAGAGAGAGAATATTCAAAGAAAGAATCAATTCAGTCATTTACTATCACAAACCCAGAATGGGAGTCACTCCCATTTCATTGGAATTACTAACAATGAAATATGTGGATGGTTATGAAATTCACCAGAAAATGATGGCCACAGCTGGCATACAGGAGCATCCTGCCGAATGGTTTAGAAAACTAGGAGAGAGGGCAGGCCAAGTTGATTGGCATGAATGAGGAATGAGGTCCATGCAGGAGTTGGTCCAGATGAGGGAGAGCAAGTGTTACTAAATCTCCCCAAGTTCCTGGCAGTCATACTGGAGGAGCCAGGAGAAAATGTCCTTTGGACCAAGAAGACAAGCCTCCCTGTTGTGGGCTATTAGCTTCCTTCACCTCTCTTTATTGACAAAGCCTTACAATGAATCAAGTGGCCAAAGAAACCTACAAAATATCACAAAGCAAAGGCAAATGGATCAGAACTGAGAAGTGACTTGCTTTGTGGCTTGTTGGCTTCAGATGAATATGCATATAGACAACAAGCCAAACAGGAAATAACTGAATATCTTGGAGAGATGAGGATGGTATGGGCTGATGAGAAGGCTGGAGTAGCTAAAGCCTGATAACAAAGATCCCAAACAGTCAGAGCTGATTTTGGGTTTTTCTTGTATTCTTATAAATAAATAGTATGTCGAGTAATTGTAAACCACTAAGCCAATTGATCTCACTTCCAGAAGTGGGGTACAGTCCCCTGGAAACATTAGAGATATCACAAATAACTTGACCACCTTCAATATCTTATATCAAATCTATCTTTATTAGAGAAATGTAATGAGCAGAAGTGCACTTTCTGGTATAATGTTGGTATAAAAATGTGACTACAGACCCCATCATTATTGAAGGGTGACTTGAATATTATTCATAAAGATGAACAAGAAATAGTATTAAAATTATCATCGTCCACAACAAATATCTTGTAAATGTATATAGGTATAGATGTGCATGCATGTATTTCACACCAACTGATCCATTTCCAATTGTCATCTTTTGTCTAGTAGAATTTTCACAGATAATTTAAAACACTACCATTATACTGGTTTCATTTACAAGTTCTTGGTCTTGCTAAAGTAGTTTATCTATCTTCAAATGTCCAGAAAATAAGAGCTCTAAATAAATAGAAGATGTATGTTTGGTGCCCATTCTTTTCAAATTCAAAGACAGTGAAGCAAGAATGTATCCGAGGATATTTAAAGTTTCCTACTAGGATAATTAACAAATTGTTACAGGAGAAAAACTCACATGGCATTTTCTGACATTTAATTATGTAAAGTCCAAAATAATGTAGCATGTTTTGTTGACAATTAAAAATAAATTTGAAAAGGTTTCACACTTCAGAGTAAGTTATTTCAGTGCCTGAAGTCTGGTTTTATATAACAAAAGGCTTCTTCAAAATGATCAGTGCTAGCAACTAAAATAAAATAATAGTACACGTGCTTTAGTTACATATGTACATTAATAATTGAAGGATTTTAATTTGCCTTAAGCTTTCTGCTCTGCTGATGCTACTTTATGTACTGACTCATTGGATAATTCTTCACAAGTTTTGAAAATGTGGTTAATTAAGGTAGGTAAAAAGAAAAGTCATCTGCCCTTCACTTGTCCAAGTGCCCAACAGTTTTCTGATTTGTTCATCATAGAGATGCTGCAACATTGTGCTTCTCCACTGGAAATAAGTGAAACAGTTTTTGATGACCACTCAAGACAAAGCCTGTCAGTGCTGATTATTGTATCTAATATTTGGAAAAGTTTTCCATGTCAATGCTAAGCATATTTTATGATAGACCCATTTGTGATCATTAAAATTAAAAATTATTTACCCTTTGACTTATGCAGAGAAACCCCTACATAAAATGTGTATGTTTGAGGCCGGGGTTATCAATTTAAAAAAAATAGTACATGAATTTATTTAGCTTCCTAGACATTATTTTTAAGTTCATATATTAAGAACCTTAATATTGAATGATTGTTGATTCATAATAGAGTTTCCCACAGTGTTAGGTTACTTGTGCTGTGTAAATAAAGGTGAGCATTTTTGATGAAGTACAGTATGAATATTTGAAATATAAAGGAGGTCTTAGAGATAAAATTCAGTTAACAGGACATTTGGCTTAAGTGATACAGGTTAAAAAAAAATAAGCACAAGAAAACAATGTCTATATAAACACTGACAATCTCTGTGTCTCAAAGTACTCACTGTTTGTGAAAATATGACGTGGAGTTGTTTGAGCAAATATTGAGAAGCCATGGACTAGAGTGTGCATACACCATTTCCTCACCCCAGCCAGGACGTGAGCCAGGCTCACAGGGCCAATAGGCAGCACAGTTCAGTGTTACATGGAAAGTACCTCTGTCCCTGTAACAGTCTACTTATTTATTGTGTCAGGAGGCATGATACATTCCTAAAATTGTAAATTGGTCAATTCTCTAATTAAGCAGAAAACTCTACAACTTTTAAAGTGGGAATTTCTGAGTTTACTGAGTATCATATACCTGTCCTGTTGACCTTACACAAAGCTGACATGCTAATTTTCTTCTACATTCCTGAAAGAGGCTTATGTTTTGCACATAATGAGTTTCCAAAACCTTTGTGAATTTTTTTATGTATCCCATTATCCTCTTCCTTCATTCCTTGTTATATAATTATGACATCATTGTTTCTTTGCATAACTGTTAATGTGTTAGTTGGAATTATGCTAGTGTCACTGCAGGGTTCTTTAGCCCAGTGCATACAAAGCTCAGGGATAGGAGCTGCCTTCTATGCTTTTATTCTTATCTTTATCTTCCTTTCTTCTCTCTCTCTCTCTCTCATATATATAAATGAGAAACTATATATATGTTTCTTTTGATTCCAAAAGATACAAAGACTCTAATTTGATGAATTTTCCTTTTTGTTTTTCCAGTCAAGTAGTGTGATGGTTTGGATCTAAATAAATGCCAAAGACTTTTCATATTCAGAGATGGATCAATCCATAGCTCAATGTTTTGCTAGCAAGTGGCGCTGATTGGACCAGGTGGGCATGTGCAGTATGGTATGGAGCGGTGCGTTGGAGTCCCAGGCTCCTCCCTTCACTCTGTGCTTCCTCGCCGCCCACCGCCTTGGGCTGCACAGCTTGACTATGCCCTCCCACCTACCGCCCCTGCCTAGGCTCAGCCAGCTACCAGCTTCGTACTCTGGAACCATCCTCCTCTCTCCAGGAAGCTGTGATGTTGGCTGTTTTAAGCCTCTAAAATAAAGTGTCTACTTTAAGTAGTTTCCACAAGTAACTCAGCTTTATAGAATTATCCTGTTCCCCAGATCTATCGTTTTTTCACCTCGACAGATTTCAAATAAGAAGCACTTAGAGGTGCGGATGACTGGCCCTTCACCTGTGTTTGTAAGGGCTGCACCTATGGACTGATATCCTTTGAGCAAATGCTACCTTTGGCTTCATGATCCTCTTCCAATTTCTCCAATTAGCATATCTTTCATCTTAACCCACACTGGGGACTGACAGTCTCCTGGCATAGAGGACTGGAGCTACTCTGTTTTACATACATGTAAAACATCACAGATATAGATTGGACTCTAGATATCTGTATTTCAGGTGTGAGTGTGGCCTTTGATAAATGTACATGATTTGAGATGAATTAGTTATCCCTGGGCTCAATTTTCCTCCCAGGAGGAGTAACAGTTTAGCTTTTCACAAAGCTTAAAATAATATGTTAATAATAATATAATAATAATATAATAATAATTACCTTAAATCACATGTCAAAATCTTGCACATTCCCCATCCTGGATCTCCTTCTGTGCCAGAGGGGCTTCATTGCTTGACACCTCAGCAAGGGCAGCCTGGAGAAGAGGAAACCATTTGATTAGATAAATAGCTTAAAATTCATTTCTTTTTAAGGGAAATAATAAAACATACTTGACATTTTTCCTCAGAGTCTTCAGGAAAATTTGGCTCCTATATTCTTGCCTCCATAATGTATCTCTTAATGTATTCCTCATTGTGTTTACTTTTCTCCCTGTGACAACATGCCTACTCTTTAAAGGTTTGCTAACTCTGTCTTTGAGTTTACTTTGTCCAGAATCTAACCTAAATCATGCTTCAGAGAAAGGGTATAGCAAAGGCCCTCATGTAGCACTTCTCCACCATGCATTTCACCTACCAGTTCACTCAGCCCTCTTTCAGTAGTCTAAATGTTAACCTGCTCTGTGTTCTATACCTGAGTATTTATAAGTAAAGATTTATTAATCCTCTCCTCGGCTAGTTCCTAGCAACTTATTTTAAGATGATAACACCACCAATTTGGGATTTTTAAAAATTACATAAAGAATGGTGAAACAAAAAAGGTATTGAATAAAAGATTGTGATATTCTAGATACTTTGTGACTTGTTCTTTATAGGGATAATCTGGACTATGTATCCTTTATTGAAATGTGTCTAAATAATCACAGGTATGTTTTGATCTGTTATGATTAACTTTATCTCTACCTCTATTGTCTCTAATAAATTAGTCATTAACATTGTAAGTACACATTACTTAAAATAAGTTTAGAGATCCCCAAATTATTTTCTTAAAACATTTCAAAGTAAAATGTAACAGAATAAATCTCTGAATTTGCTTCACACTTCACAGACATGTATTTTAAGTGGTAGAGCTTCATTTCCTTAATTAGAAGAAAGCAAAGTTCATGGTAACGAGTATGCTTCTCAGATTTGACATAATTTTCTAAGCTTCATTTCCATCTATTCAGGGAAATACAATTATCATTATTTTTATGTAAAAATCATCAAAAAGTTGGAGATTTGTATGTTCTTTGTATCAACTGGGCAAGGAGCTAATTATAGAGCAATAACTTGGATAGATTTACTAAAAATTTTCCTGAATGTGTTTTAAATGTTTAAAAATCACCCTTTTGTCATAAATATTATTTGGATTCATTCACTATGAACCTCATGTACAGATAGATTGAACTAGGCAATGCTTTGTGTGGGAGGCCATTCCCTGCATCATGGAATGTTTAGCACCACCTTTCACTTCTATTACTGGATGCCAGAATCACCACCTCGCCAGGTGTGACACTCAAAAATATCTGTAGCTGAATACAGGGGTGCATATCTCTTATCTAAGATATTTGAGAAGTTGTAGCAGGACGACTATAAATTTGGGGAATTCTAGGCAGATAAGCAATAGCACGTCTTAAGTTAAACAAAATTAAATGGGCTCAATCATTGCTCAGCATTCAATGGCTTGCCCAGCTTACAGGAACTGCCCAGCTTAAAGGAACTGCCAGTCTCTGGTACCAGAAAAAGAACACATGTAGTTTTTTAAACATATTTAATCTAGTGATCCTCTTGTTTTCAGCCTCCCAAGCACTGGGATTACTGGTGTGCACCACCACGCCCAGTCTCCATTGGGGGTGGGGCCAGAACATCACGCTACGGATTGAACCCAGATCCCTGCATCTGCCTAAGCACACGCTTTACTTCACTGAGCTACCTGTCCCATCCAATAATAACTCTAAATACTGTGGAATACTTGGATAAGAAAGTCAAAACAATTTCTATAAGAGAACTGTGTGTGTGAGTGTGTGTGTGTGTGGGTATGAGTGTGTCAGTGATGGCAAACCTTATAGAGACCAAGTGTTCAAACTGCAATCCAAATCCACTTATCTCAAAATTGCCAGCACTACCCCTATGTGCACTGCTTTTCAGTGCCCCGCTGCTGGGACAATGCTGTGGTGCCTTGATCCGTGTGCCAAGGGAGAGTCTCGCATGCAATTTGGTACGTGTATACTGGTATACAGCATGCTTCCATGTATAGTGCATAAAGTATACAAGTATATAATCATAACAAAAAGAAAAAGTATGTATACAAACAAACACTATCTCACAGCGGACATATTTATTCTACATCTAAAGGGAAAGGATGAACGAAAGAATAGCTAAAATTTACTGTTACAAATATAACTGTTTTGCTTTTTTATTATCTGTGATAATTCAACAACTGATAAATATGCAATCAGAGCAATAAATTTGATGATAACAATATGTAATATAACAACCATTGTTAATTTTTTATTCTTGTTACAAAATTCTGCACAATTTGTATTATTTTATGTTGCTTTATTTCTTTGTTCTTGTTCTTGGTTTTTGTTTTCCTCTTTAAAATAAAAAGAATGAAAACTTTTGATACAATAAAGTTAGGCAGCACCTGTTTTCTGAATCTAGAAGTATTTGACAATAAGCTATTTGTATGCAAGTTTTACAATAAGTATTGTTTTGATATGTATTTTGTATTCAACTGTATTTTAGTTGAAATAAAGTTACTGCTAAATACTGGACTTGGGATATTTATACCACATGTCACAACCCTAAGTGTGTTAGGCTCTCGTGTTTCATAATCCTCACATTGTCTATGGTATGGTGGCAGAGCTATGGAACACACACAGGCACACTGTGTTCCTCCTATCAGCAGGCAAGCCAAGTCACCCCAGCATTGCCCCGTGAGCAGGACATCAGATAACAGCACCCTGAGGGGCTGTATGAGTGCTCAGAAAGGAGTAGTGGTGCGAGGCAATGATATCACAAGCTATGACTCACCTGAATTTTTGCAGGGCCTGTCAGTGAGTTCAATCACATTAATTTTGCTGTTGTTGTTTCTTTTCTTTTTTGTATTTTAGGGCAGGATCTACAGGGTCTACAGCATCCCAAGCAATGGGATTACAGGCACAACAGTACATTCATTTTATTAATACAAGATTTCAGTTGAGTATTCCTGTGAAAAACTGAGATTTAATAATCATAGCCTTAAAAAATTATGCTGTAATTAAGAGACAATTTTTTAATGTGGTGCTGTCTGCTTTGATTATTTGAATCTACAGCATCATATTTAATTGTTTATGAAGAATTTTGCAAACAAGAGCAAGGAGATGAATATATTTGCTTGGACTGGCTGTGACTTTAACAGAAATCTCTTAAAGTAGAAAATGTACTCAGCTGCTTTTCTTAGGGCAGGCCAAATTCCTTTGGTCAGTGGAACATTGCTCCCTTTTGCTGATGGTAAACAAATTTAAGAGGAATTCTTTCTGAGAATCATCTCTTTAGATTATTGATTCAGAGAATATCCAATTCTTTGGTACTAACTGACTGCTTGTTACCTTTTGTACAGGGTATATTTATATTGAGTGTTTTATTTATTTTTCCTTAATTTTGTCTTTTTGTAGATACCAAGCCTTGAACACCAAAAGGGGTCTATATAGAAAAATCCAAATGGAAAATAAATAGTAAAAGGTCATTCATTCCAAGAGACCTGAACAGAGTCTTGAAGTGACTGACTGCGATGGAAAGCACTACGTGTTCTTTGAATGAAACTGTTGTGTGCTATACATCAACTATCTGGGTGCACATTAGCACACACCACAAAAATACAGTCAAACCTGGTGAAAACAAAAAGTTTCTGGAAGGGAAACTGGAGAAATATCATACTCAGCATCTTAGTTTTCACAACTATCTTTCTGAAAGAAATCATCTGCCATCTGCTAGCTTTCAAATTTTACTGTGCATAACAAGACACTGTAAGCCCCTCTCAGATGGGATTTCATCAAAATGACCATGTTGGCTGGGAGTAACTCCTTCTTTCAAGATTTCTCAAACAAGGAAAAATGTATGCAACGCATCTTTGAGATGACTCTTAGCAGAAATTGTATTAATGACAGAGTCCCACTGAACAAGTGATGTTAGTCAACAGCCCATCTCTAACTTGCAAAAGGCAACCTGTGGGCCAGGGAGATGGCTCAGTGGAATAAGTGCTTGCCTTGCAAGTGCAGGGGCCTGAGTTGAATCCCTGGTTCCATAAAAAATAAAGAAAGCAGCCTGCTACTCCTTGTGCTTAGATGAAAGCACAAAGATAAACAATTGTGCAATGTTAGCAGCAGTTTTGCATTATGCAGTTGGTGACAGTATGAGAGAAGACCTGGTGAAACTAGTGTCACTGCCTGCAAAAACACAAGGGGTAGACATGTGCAGTGCCATAATGAGCCTTCTTGTCATAAGGTGTAAGACCAGAAAAGGGGGCTTCTATTTCTGGTGATTGGCCTCTGGCATGGCCAGGGTGAGATCTGCTCCTGCACAGTTGTTTGTTAAGTAAACAAAGCATCCTGTCATTCAATTTCATTATATTAAAAATCAAGAAGCTTCTCGTGCCAGGGAAAGTAGTAAAAAAATTAGACTATATCTTTGTGGATTTCACAAAAGTGGTGAATAATATCAGGGCTCACACTCTTAATTTTTAATAGTTTCAAACATTTCACAATAAGGTTCTGGTACAGAATAATAATGTTTAGTGGCTGGGTTGAGGACAAGTCCTAGAGAAATCTATAGCCTGCTTGAATGAAATTAATTGGTTTATGAATGAAAATAAGGCTGAGATATTCACACCCTGGTATAGCAAACTTTTCTTTCTTTTTTATGTAAGTTCAGGGCTGCAGGATCTCATTACACAGATTGAACTTTTAGTGATCCACCTATTTTCAGCCTCCCAAGTGCTGGGATTACAGGTGTGTGCCATCATGCCCAGTCCCAATCGCAGTCCCAGAAAACATAAGGGGCTGAACATCTTTGTAGACACCAGATATGTGTTTGCCACTTTACCTGTGCATGGCACCATTTGCTGCAGTATAGGCAACCTAACAGTAGGGGGAAAAGAAATTAAAAATTCACAACAGATCTTAAATTTGTTACAGGCAGTGTGATGTGATGGCCTACTGAGGGGGCATCAAAAAGGGATTTCCATTGAGGCCTGAGGTAATAAGACCACTGATTTGGCAGCAAAGAGAGCTGTTGTGGGAGACTTGGTACCAGAAACGCATGTCATGGTAGCACCACTCCTTCAGCTACTTAATTATGATAAGACTGAATTAGCATGGGCCAGGCCAAAAGGGCATCAGAAAAAATGGGGGGTGTGCAAGAGGAAGAGCATTTCCTCTTGAACACAGGGGATGTTTTGTGAGTCAGGAACTGTATGACAAGACCTGACCTGACAAGATAACTATGGCAGAACTGCTAGGTCACTATTTTTATATCTCCAGGCTTTAGACTTTGTTTGCCTCAGTGACCAGCAAATTTGAGACTAATAACAACCCAGTCATCCAGCAATGGGAACCCTCCCCTTGAAAGACATTAAAGTGGACTTCAGCAAGATCAAATCTACAGTTGGAAACAAAAAGTATCTGCTGGTGCTTATTCACACCTACTGATGGGAGGTAGAAGCCATGCTCCGGAAAACTAAGACCTTCAGAGAGGTGGTAAAGCACTGACGAAAACGATCATTTCCCAATATGGGCTCCCCATGATGATAGGCTCAGATAATGATTCTACTATCACGGGTAGAGTAGTTCAGAGCTTCTCCATTGGTTTAGGCTTAAAATAGAAGCCACATACTGCCTACAGGCTCAAAAGTTCAGACCAAATAGGAAGAAAAATTCACACCCTAAAGAACGCCCTGTTCAAACTGTGCCAAGACACTGGTGCACACTGGGAGTCTACACTTCTGATAGTCCTGCTGCCCATCACACTGCTGGGATGTGCTCTCTCCCTTTGAAATCTCTTTTGAAAGACTGCTACCCTTGGTGCCAGAGTTGGAGGGACTATGAGAAATGGTGACTCCGAGCCTTCATCAGCAACTCCAGGCCTTACAAAGACTACAGAGAAGTGTGTTAGAATGCACCCTCTTCCCCTTCATAGTCCTGTCCATGCTTTTGAGCCTGGGAACCTGGTGTGAATCAAAAGCTAGAAGGAAGAGCCCCTCCAGCCCAGATGGGTGGAGCCTTAGGACATCTACTAACATCGTAAACTGCTCTTAAAGTTACAGTTTGCACACTGTGGACTCACCACTCGTGATGAGTAGCTGAAGTCCCACCAGCCCTGCCTTCCCCCAAACCCTGTGCTTCTCAGCATTCTAAATAACTCAGGCGAAAGTCAGCTCCATCCAAATCACCCCAATGCAACTGCTTTTTAAGGCAATGCTGGGCCAAGGAGATAGCTCAGTAAAATAAGCACTTGCCTGGCAAGAGCAAGGTCCTGAGTCAATCCCAAGTACCAAAAAAAAAGCAATGCTGATTTTTTTAGCAGCCACTATGATGACCACTCCTGGCTTGGAGACACCAGAACGCCTGTGCAACTGCACTCTCAAGTCCACAGGTGAACTCTATTGTGCTCAGGCAGGCTGTGCTTGTCTCTTTGCATTTCCCATGTGCTCAGAAGACTGTATTATTTGATGTCCCAGTATATAAAATATAGACCCTAGCACATTGGAGGGAAAACGCTGACCCAGCAAAGCATTCCTTCCTTGCCTGCAAGGTTCAAAAGTGAGCAATATCCCTACCTTGACTAGGAACCACAGGACCCAAAACTGACCAAACCATAGTTACATTCGAGTCCTGTATATGCCCAAACATAGAAGAACGTAATTGTGAAAATCAAAGAAAGGCTAATTGCCCATGTCATAGCTAATAGTATGGAACAACATGTGTCTTGCGTACAAGCCATGGTGAAACAGCTACATGAGCAGATAAATTCCCTGGCAGAAGTAATGTTACAAAAGAGAAGTGGACTTAATTTGGTGTCCATGGAATAGGGAGGGCTCTGCATAGCCTTGAAAGGAGAGAGCTGTTTCTATGTCAATAAATCAGGGGTCATGATGGAGACCCTAGATAAACTGAACCATGATGCTGAAGAGAAGAAAAAGCAGTATAATGAATATGATGGCCCCAAGTGGTATGATTTCCTGTTTGAGTAAAGCCCAAGACTAACCTCCCTTATAGCAGGAATCACTGGGCCCATAATCACCCTATTTATCATGCCAACTGTTAGACAGTATAGTTAATTGGAAAATAAAAGAAAAAAATGTGAATATAGAGCATGATTAGACAGGTTAATCTGATGACACTAAAGGATAACACCAAATACAAGATAAAATTCAAGCTGCCATCTTTGAATAATTATATTTGTTAGGAAGAAAAATATGCCCTAGAGGGGGGAATGTAGATGATATAAGCCAAAGGAGCTCTAGTATCCTATCTACCTCAGAAGTAGGAAAGACTGAGGCAGAAATCAACCCCATTTGACCCCTGCCTGAAGTGTTTAGTGACAGAAGGCACCTGGGCTCGGCCACCTCCCCATGTGGCCTTCCCTAAATTGCCCGATCCTTCACTCCTTCCTCTGTCTTGGTAAAACTTCATAAACACGAAAGAGATAAAGGAGGAATCAGAACCAATTAAGGGAAGCAGAGCCAGACCTTATGCCCATATGTAGTCATAAATCTCAATGCTCAATCTGTGACCTCACTCACATAGCTAGGGATGACAGTCTAGCACAGTTGCCATGGCAACCAGGAAACCTACATAAGCAAAGGGGAACAAAAGAAATGATTCATGCACACTCGAAATTTTGGATGCAGGTAAGCGCATAGCAGATGTCAGCAAACAGAGTCTGTTATTCCTATAATACAGTCTCCCATGGACAATAATCTTGCTGGTACACAATATGTCACCAGGAGATCTATGAGGAATTTTACATCACTGTAGCCACTGTGAAGCAGATTTGTAATAATAGATTTTTACACTGCACAAGATGGCAACAACTCTGTGTTTTCTTTTATTTTTGACAAAACTGGGGATTGAACTCAGGCCCTTGTGCTTGCCAAGGAAGTGCTTATTCCACTGAGTCATCTCCCCAGCCCGTGTTTTCTTAATTTTCCAGAAAAAGCCAAGTTTTTGAAGCTTGATCTTTCTTACAGTAGTTAGATTTTAGAAATCTGAGCATAGAGTTATTATAATTTCAAAAAAAACTCTACCTCAAAAAAAAAATCTTATGACCTGCATGCAACACTTTAGATAGTGCGAAAGGATGACAAAGGACAGCAGAACTGGCAGTTCCCCAAATGAAATTCTTTAGTTGTGGAAGAATTTTAAGTCAAAGAGCAATTGGGATTGCTTTCCTTACTTTGTTTGGATCATCTCATGCTTTAGAGCAGAGCTGTCTTCACTTGGAATTATATCAAATGTGATACAAGAAATAGTAACAGATGACCTGCTGCTGTGTTGCTCTCAAATTCATGAACTATGAGCCAAGGTGAGGCAAATTATCAGCATACATAGACCAGGAATGATCACATTAATTGCAAAAGCACACCAAAGGCAAATATTTACCTGTCAATAAAAATCTATTTGCATTATTAAAAGCTCTGTCATTGCTTGACTTTTAAGTCAAGTGATGTTAATGTTTGAGTTGTTTCTTCTAAACTAAAATCTCAGAATTTAGGTTTCACTGCAGTATTGGTACTTTGGTATAAATAAGTGTGCTTTGGGTTGCAACTTGCCAATTGGTCTCTAAAAGTTTCCCTATCACTATTCCAAGAAAACAGTATGCCCCTCTATTTTGCCAGTTCCACAGTCCTTTGTCACTGCCTGCTATCACAATATATAAAGTCCCATGGTTTTTTTCAGTTAACTGTTCACTATACTAGTGAAAAATAATAAAATATTATCCATTCATGATACTAAGTGACACAATGAATCTTTGTGGGTAACAGTAGTCTAGTTATTTATTTATTTTTGTATTTAGGACAGGGTCTACATGGTCTACAGGGTCTCACTGCATAGATCAGACTCCTAGGGATTCTCCTGTTTTTAGCCTACCAAGTGCTGGGATTTCAGGTGCACACCGCCACACCCAGTACCAACCACCATCTCAGTGCACTTTGGTGACAGGGCCAGAACAGCAGGCCTGAGCATCGAACTCCCCGACCCTGATAGCAGTCCGTTAAAGTATGTAAATGGATTAAAAGTACAGTTAGTTTCAAAATTCAAATAGGAGACGTACTGGAATTTGCTGTATTCAAAGCACAATATAATCATGAGGTTTTAAGCATTTTTTGCATATGAAAAGTGCATTTAGTGGAATATATAATAATAATAAAAAGTCTTCCTGTTAACTACTGTGTTCCCATTTCATTGGTTAAATTAAAAACATTTAAAAAATCAAGTTTTAGCAAGTTATGCTGGCACATGCTTGTAATCCCAGTTATGTAGAAGAATGTAACAGGAAGATCAAAATTCAAGCCATTTTTGTAAATTTAGGGAGACTTTTTCAAAACATGAATGACCAGAGGCAAAACATTGGGGTAAAAATAAGCCAAAACAAAACAAATAAATCTCAAAGCATCACTTGATCAATATAAATGAATGTACAAATATGTTTAAAGCTACTTAGGAGTTTATCGTCTTTTCCAATCACAAGTTGGAGGGCTGACCAGATAGCTGAGGGCCAGTTAGATAGCTAAGCGGACTAAAGTGCCTGCTTAAACATGCACTGAGATGGTGATTGAGACTGGGCATGCAAGTGCCAGCCTGTAATCCCAGGGCTTGGGAGGCTGAAAGCAGGAGAATCACTATTTCTAGTCTGTTTAGTGAGACCCTGTACTTAAAAAAATAAGTTGGGGACAGTGGAAACAAGTTTTTCTTTGTTATGATTTTCTAATACTTAGTGTGTGCATAATCTACTTTCCACTGGATCAGTGATTTTATCTTGGTTCATAAAGTAAAATATAATTGTGCTAGAAAACAAAATTTGGCAAATCAGCAGTTGCTGTTGAAAAGCCAGTTCTCACTTTTGTTTCTTTAGAACAATACATGTCAATAAGAACAGAGGAATTCATCTAATTATAGCCCAAAAGCAAGAAAAAAAATTGTGGAAATCCTCTATTTTCTCAATGGCTCAGATGCCTGGTCTTCTCTTTCCCAGGCATCTTGGTCTTCTTTTTCCCAGTTGTAAAATGTAGCAACTCAGAAAAAAGAGAATTTCATGTCATATATGATAATTAATTTTATATTTCAACTTAGTGAGGTGCCAGGGTGCAATAGATTGTTACCCATTATTTCCAATAGCAGAAATAATAGAATTATGTCAAATAGAGTTTTTGAGTATCACTTGAATCAGTAAACTCATTAACATAAATTACCCTCTATAGAACTGAACATTATGTAATCTAATGGAGATTTGACTAGAGTGAAAGACTGAGCAAAATTATCCTTCTTTCTCTGCTATATTTGAATCTGTAGTATCAGTCTTCTCAGGCCATAGATTTGTAGACTGGAAGTGTACACCATGTTAGTTCTCCTTCTTAGGCATTTACATTAGATTAAAACCATAGCAGAAGACCTTTTCAGTGGCCCATTGCCAACTGCCAATCTAGATGATTCTCAGCCTCTATATTTACTTAAGCCAACTCTTTAAAGTAATTATAAAACAGTGGACACATTCATGCTCAGTTTCTCTAAAAGAAGCACTCTGTGATACACTATATCGATTGAATTTTAAATTAGTTCATAGTATGTGTAGAAATAAAACTTTTGAAATATTTTTGACTGGAGGATTCATTGCTTGAAATTCATGTGATATTCAGTAGTCACCAGTTATCTCTGGCCATTATATGGCCATCATGTTCTGAAATCCTCTCTCCAGGGCTGCAGATTTAGCTTAGTGGTAGAACACTTGGCTAGCAAGCTAGAATTTCTGGATTCAGTCCTCAGCAACAAAAACAAACAATAAACTGAAAATCAGTAACAACCAAAAAGTGTACATACACACACACACACACACACACACACACACACACACACACAGTCAAACAAGAAATCCTTGCTTCTTCACTACTAAATAAAAGCAATGCTAATGATCTTCTGCAGGCTTCAAATGACCTCATTTGTCACCTCGTTATACTGCTGTCCTGCCTATTCCCTTTGCTTTTGGAATGCTATGTTTGGACAACAATGAATCTCATGCACGTATTTTTGAAAATGTTAGAAAAGGTCCCACACACCCAAAGTCAAAAGGAGCCATCATGTTTAGGTGTACTTATCATTGGAATTGGCTGCACCAGTAGCATTCAAGATACACACATGGAATGTTTACCGCAGAAAACTATGACAGTAAGACCCATTGCTATCACACTCCCTCAAAACACTTCCTCATACTCCATACCTATTCTTTCTTCTTCTGAAGCAGCTCAGGAAATCCCCTTTGGTGTTAGTCTTTAGGACTGTGATGAAAGATACTGGAGCGGTGCTAATGACTGCCACCAGTAGAAAAGGATACTCGTACAAACATTATTGTGTGCCCTCCTCCACCCTTTTCACTAGATTTGGCACCATGTGACTTCTAGTTTTACCCAAATTAAAAAAGTAGCATTCTCTTTAAATTAACTCATTTGTCACTCCATTTCACAGCTGTCTTGCATCTTCTCTTTGTTCTTGGATTGCTATATGTGAAGAACAATGTACATGTATAGATACACACTACTCTTGCTCTTATAGAGTTTGTCTCTCATTAGGATCACTTTCAAATGAAAACAAATAAATGACATCAATAGAAACTAACACATGTTGATAAAGACGCATGAGCAGTAATTGTTCAATTGATTTAGGAATTAATTCTAGGGTCCACTTCTCCAAGAATACTAAAATGTGTATATATTCTAGTCCTATAAATACCATAATGGTTCTGGTGTTCTGTTTTGAAAATAATAAGAAGGGAAAAAAAGAAGAGAATGTTTTCAGTAGATTAAGGACAAAAAGGGTGCAGTTAAAGATATGGAAGAGGATTTCTAAAATTGCTTCAAAGAGTGGCAAGAATTGTGACATAAATGTAAACTATGTGATTGACAGTATATTAAGAGGTTGACAGCAATGTATTTTTCTGCAAAAC
>PVKA01012988.1:0-56216 GCA_004027165.1 Ctenomys sociabilis | reverse complement strand
AAAAAAAAAAAAAAAATCAGTCATGGTTTTAGATATGACTCAGGAAAAAGATTGATTGGTGAATCTTGTCTCTTTTTAAAGCCTTAGTGCTGTGGATGGAATCTGGGGTCTTGTACATGCTCCACCACTGAGCTATAGCTGCAGCTAAATTTATAATATTTATAAGTGTTTGATTGCTTTTTGAGCAGGGTCTCTCTTTGCCATCCACATTGTCACTGAGCTCTCTGTACAGTCGAGGGTGGCTTCAGATTCAATCCTCCTGCCTCAGCTCCCTGAGTTCTGGTCTTAGAGGTATGCACCTCCTTACCTAGTAACTTTTTCTTTACTAAATTAGTTCAGAGCAGGGTCACCTGTAAAGTAGAGAATGTGCCTGTATAAATGAGTCAGTCATCCTAACTTTAACTCTCTTTTTCCAGGTTTTCTTACAGAGACTGGAAAAACCAGAGCAAGTACTATTTTTTCAACAGGAACTGAATCTGCTTTCCAAGTAACTCAGATCAGAATTATGGTAAATTTACTGCTACCTTCTTTAAACAATTTTACTACTTTTTTGAGCAATATGATTACATTTCAGGAGTCCATATCATTGGTTTTTCATGGGGCATTAAGTAATTATTTACTCTGTCAGACCTTAGCAGTAGACAGGGACACAAACGTGAATTCACTTGTAAGTTCATGAGTGGCATGGCTGTATGGATGGAGAAAGATAAGGAAGCATTTCTTGGGGACCGGCCTTCTTCCTTTTCTGTGACTATATTTTTGAATATTGGTTTGATTTTGCCTTGAGTCGTTTAAGTTTATCCATGTTGATTTAGAACAAAACAGCCACAAACTTTTGCTCTTTTTATGTTCTCCATCCTGATCTCCATTTCCAGGTTCGACGTGGCGGCATTGGTGCCCAGTGTGGGTTGGTATTTGCCTATAACTCACCTTCTGATAAATTTCATGCAGAAGAACACTTTAAACGGTTTGAAAAATATGACAAATGGAAGCTTCAGGAGCTGAGGCAGTTTGTGAAAAGCAGGTAAAGAGCAGAGCAAAAATCTCTATAAGTAGTAAGAATGCATCCTTTCTCTTATTGGTGAACTATTTTTTTTTCTTCATAGAAAAGGTACCACTAATCCAACTCGGTGGCCAAAACCATGCTTTCTAGCAGTATATATGAAGATGTGTGTTGATTTGCTTATAGCCTCTTACTTGATCCCTTCTGAGATCTGGGCATGCATCTTCAGAGTGCAGGGAATGATACATGTCTGAACTGGGGGCAACCTGAGGCTTTCTCTGGGAAATTCATCCTGCGTAGCTGCATCCTTCCATTCATGCTTTTACTGAAAATGTTTATTAAGCACTTACTATGAACCAGACCTGATACTAGGCACTGTAGACACTGTAATGAGAAAAGTGGCACAGTCTGTGCTGCGAGGAGCTTCCTACTTAGTACAGGAGACAGACACTTAATTTGCAGGGTCCACCACATTAGGAGACTTTTAGCATTGGGTGGCACGGCTCTTCACCTGATCCAGGAAGGCATCCTGGAGCCAGCAGGAGGTGCCATCTCTGAGGAGGAGTTATGGTTGACTAGCTACTAGAAGAAGTGAAGAGAGGATGGCCTGAGAAAGGAGTATAGGTGTGCATGCCCAGAGATTAAGTATGGCACACGGGAGGAAGTAACAGTCTTGTGTTGTTAAGGTGAACTCTGTGGAAGAATGGCAAGAAACAAAGCTGGAGGGCTGGGAAAGGGCCAGACTAGTAGAGGTCTCTTGTCTGTTTCGAGCTTTGAAATATTCTTAAAGCAGTATGTGTGGTGAAGGAGGAGAGTAAGGAGCTGAGTGAAGTATGTTGCAGAGGAGTTAGAATTATTCAGGCTCATGCTGTATGCAGCATGAATTGGGTGAGCAATCAGAGAGGCAGGAGAGATGGTTGGAGGATAGCACCATCACCTAGGAAACCAGTGATGGAGTTGACCTTGGCCAGGGCAGCATTAGTTAACTAAGGTAGAGGATGAACAGTCCCAAGAAGATCAAAACAATAGGCCCCAGAAACTGACTGGGAGAGCAGGAGAAGGGAGAAGGCTTAGGAGGTACCAATTCTGTGCTTTGGGGCTTGAACTAATGTGGATTTTAGTAATACTATTCTCCAGAAAAGAAAATATCCCAGGAAGAAATAGCTCTGTAGAGAAAGTACAGAGGTGTGTTAGACCTGCTGAATTTGATGCCCTCGGAAACCCATGATATCCAATAAGCTCATTGAACAAATGGGCCAGGAACTTAGAAGAGAAGCTTATGTTGCAGGAACAGACATAAGTCTGACTGGATTATTTAAAATAGAAAAAAATCCCCCAAGAAGAGTATGTGGTCTGGGAAGAGAACTAAGGTCATCATGATGGGTAGCTCTATATTTAAGGGCCACATTAAAAACTTAAGTCAGTGAAGTAGCAAGAAAACCTGGGCTCTGTCCTTAAGGTGTCAAGGAAACTAGTGTTTAAAAAGGTAAGGAAGGGGTGTGGTAACTGATGTTACTTAGAAGTCAGCAACAGAAAGGCTAAAAAGTGAGTCTGTTGGATGAGCCACCTGGGTCATGGTGATCCTTACACACCAGTTTATAGTGTGTAATGCACAACTCCTGACTTGCCATTTATGTTTCTATATTTCACAGGTAACAGAGTACTGTAGTTAACAAATTTTAAATATCATCCATTCTAACATTACTTACACTGTAATGTTTGTGTATGTCTCCTAGGGAGCTTTTGAAAGCACAGGTCTAATTCAGCAGTTAGTTCTAGGTAGGGCCTGAGATTTTCATTTCTAATTAGCTTTCAGTTGATTCTGTTTGTTGCCTGACCATGGGCCATATTTCCAAATGCAAGGATCTAGAATTTGGTCCCTTGCTGCGCTAGAATTTCTTTAGCAGTCCTGAAAAATGATTACTCAGCCTGAACACTAGTGATGGAAAACTCACTGATTAACCAGGCACTGCAGTGATTAGAATATGAAGTCTTCAGGGTCAGATGCTTGGCTGCTGTGCATACACAAGAGGCTCTCCCTGTCCTGTCTGCTGTGTGGTGTGATTTAATGAGAGGGTAGCTTCTCTGTTCTTTCATACCTTGCAACTCTATGCACAGAGACTCCTTGATGATTCCCAAAGAGTAAACTTTTGGTTTTGGTGCTGGGAATTAAACTAGAGCTTCACACATTCTAGGCTAGTATGTGCCATTGAGTTGTGTCTTCAGCCCTCAAAGAAGATACTTACAGGTCCTCAGATGAGTAGTGTGGCTGACACTCATTAACATAATAAAAAGTTTATTCTAAGAATGACTGATGTTAAGAAGAGAACCTGGCCTGGTAGTCTTTCTCTGCTTCTTTCCATAGTTCCCTGTATTTGTCTTGTCTATATAGAATATTCATGGTATTGCTAGCTTCGTAGTTGATTTATACATAGCCCAAGTAGTGCACAGTTTCAGGAATATTATTTCAAACAGCTGTCTCCTCCTTTTTATTTAATTTCTGAAAGGAGAGTAGCATTTATGTACCCCACCCTCCTTTTGGAAACAGGGTCTTGCTGTATAGTTCAGACTGGCCTTGAACTCACTATGTAGCCCAGCCTGGTCTCAGTCTCATGGCAATCTTCCTGCCTCAGCCTCCTGAGTGCTGGGATTATAGAAGTGCACCACTACACCCAGCCTGTACCAGCTTTTTAAGGGAAGTGGCACCCAGTTGCCTTTCTTCAGTTTTAAGACTGAATGCTTTCCTGAAAGGAATTCTTAAGGAACAGCAAAGAACATTGAGACATGATGAGGGTGTGGTTTTTTTCTTTTCTTTTTGCTTGATGAATAAGTTTATTGATCTTTATGTAAAAAATCTTCATAGAAATTTGGTTTAACTCTCAGCAGTCTGCTCCTGAGCTCTGAGGAAGCTTGCCTTCTTTTGAGCTACCCAATCTTTTTTCTGGGAAAGGGACATTTAGGGATGGTTCCACCTCTTCTTTTTAACTTCTCTTTTTGGTGGCTTTTCATAGACTGGATTCTCTCGTATAGCAGCATGAGCTTTATACATCTCTTTCATCATGTCTAGAGTTACATTGTTCTTTATGTACTGAGAGAACTGTTTCTTGTAAGCTTCTTCATCTTCTTCCATTAGGTAAAACATAATCTGGACATTCTGACCCCTGATGCACTTCCAGTGTCTTCTGCATTGAACTCCTTGCTTTCAGAATTGTAACCAGGGACTCATTTGGTACTGTGAGGGATAAACTTTGTCAGTTGTAACTCTGGGCAAGGTCTGTATCCAAATAGCAGGTGAAGGCACCAGGTTTTTTTTTTTTTTTTTTTTTGTCTTTTTGAGACAGGGTCTCACTATGCAGTTCAGGCTGTCCTTAAGCTCACTTTGTAGCTCAGGCTGGTCTCGAACTCACAACAATCCTCCTGCCTCAGCCTCCCGAGTGCTGGGATTACAGGCGTGCGCCACCACGCCCGGCTCAAGGCACCAGGTTTGACATCAATGCTTTCCACATTGTATTCATGTCCAGTCACCTCCACTGGCCTTCATAGATCTTATCTATGCCAAACCTATCGAGAAGCCTCTGGGCCAGCAGCAGTACACTGCAGCATAATTCATTAGGCTACCTTTCACACCATATTTTGGTAGTTCATGTGCATATGCTGCACAGACTATCATACCCCATCAATACAGGCATAAGCATCCTAACAGATGATATCTTTATTAGTTATGCAATCTATTATCCTGTAATTAGTTATGTTATACTTATTGTCCTGGATTACCAAGTGTTTCCTAGCATAGTAATCAGTTTTGCCCTCTTAGCATCTTCTGAATTTCACTTGGTATCTCTTAAAGTAGGCCTTATTCTTGACAACCTTAACAAAACCCATCCTGTATAATATAGACCTGTGTCCATGGCTCTCTGCAGACCAGCAAGCCCAGCAGCACCACATAGGAAAAAAGCTCTTTTTTAAAAATCTACTGTAGTACAAGTTCTCACTATACAGATTGGACTCATAGTGATCCTCCTATTTTCAGCCTTTCAAGGGCTGGGATTACAGGCAGGTGCCACTACACCCAGTCTTACTCATAGTCTCAGTGTGCAGGGTGGGGCCAACATGGCACACTGGGGATAGAACCCTAGTCCACGTGCCTGCCTAAGCAGGCACTTTAGTCTACTGAGCTATCTGGCCCACAGTTTTTCTTTTTCAAACTAAGGTCTGTACCTTTGTTGTTCCAAGTGGCCCAAGGGCAGGGTGCTCACATACACATTAGCTAGACCTTGGGAAAGGAAACTGAACCTAACCTCCCCCTTGATTCTTCCAGAAGGATTTTTTTTTTTTTTTTTTTTTTTTTTTTTTGGGCTGGCTCAGGATGCCTTAACGACAGGTCTGGTAAGGCTTGAGGATCTGGAACCACAGGATCCTAAGCCTGACTGCTTTTACCCTTGATTCTTTCCAGAAGCTCACATTGTTGTACCTTACTCTTGACACTCACCTAAGAGGCCTGACTTCATATCTCATTCTTCAGATGAGCCAGGTATCCAGAGAAGCCTTTTTGTTACTTCCCGAGTTAAATCTTGGGCTAAAATACTTCCCAGTTCTCAGTTAAGGAGCTGAGAAGTGAAGAGGCTAGTATAAGCAACTACTGTACCTGGTATATTGTCAGTTACTGGCTGCCATACTCAGTCTCTAGTTGTTAATTGATGGGGTTTGTGTACAGGTTAAATGCCACTTAAATGATGCCTTCATTGTCAGATTCTGGAGAAGTTTAGAAATAAAAAAGTGTTTTGTAATTACCCTTGTGTTGCTAGGATTGGTTGCTCAGCTGATGACCTTGGAGAGGATGATCCTGTTGGCTGGTTTGAACTGGAAGAAGAATGGGATGAAGCAGATGTCAAGTTGCAACAGTGCAGAGTTGCCAAAGTAAGCATTAGTGAGTGTGGCCTTCACAAGTTTGCACCCTCCCCACCTTCATTCTATAAATAGTATTCTAATCTTGTATCAACCCTGTGCCAATGCTTTAATATTAAGATAGACGGGCCCTCAGGGAGTTCCTAGTCTGGGTGGAGGGATAGATGTGTTAGACTCCATAGGCTGTGATGGAGGGAGTTTCAGCAGGGTGTCAGAACTTATTAGAGGTCGGTGGGAAAGCTTCTTGGAGAAGGTGGCCCCAGAAGTTAATTAAGCCATCAGCTGTAGCCTGGCTAAGATGTGTAGGAAAAGGCATCAGGCAGGAAAACAGTGGGTACATGGGCATAAATGCAAGAGAAATGTTCTCACTGGGTTTGAGAGAAATGGTCATTACCTGACATTTTGGTTTTTTGTAGGGCTGTGGGTTAAACCCAAGGTCTGAGCTAAATCCTTAGTCATTTTTTAAAATTTTGAAACAAAGTCTCACTGACTTACTAAGTTGCCAGGGCTGGTTTTGAATTTTTGATCTTCTTGTCTCAGCCTCCCAGTCTGCTAGGATTATAGGTGTATACCACCATGCCTAACTTACTTAAATTTTTAAACTCAAATGTAAATCTAAATAAGAGAATTCAGAACTGTATTTTTATATCTTGTGTATAGAGGGTACTCCATACTGGTGCAGTTCAGTAGCTGATTTGGAAAAGCTGTTAGCAAAGGAGCTTGCACTGCAAGAACAAATACTTTGCACAAAAATTGGGCTTTGCAAATGGCATTTGTTTTGAACAGACAAAACTGTTCCCTAAGTTCCAGGTCTGTGGGTTACATGTATCATGTGGGGACTGTGAGACAGTTCTTTAAGGGACTGTTTTCATTACATACCAGACTTTGTTTCAAAATGTCTGTGTTAAAGAGCAAATTTACTACTCTTATTCTTATCCTGTTTTTGTGTTAAAGGAGGCTATTTCTCCCCCTCCCCTTTTTTTTCTTTTTTCTTTTTTTTTTTTTTTTTTTTTTGGTACCAGGAATCAAATTCAGTAACTTACACTTGCCAGGCAGGTACTTGTGCCAGTCAACTATATCCCCAGCCCTATTTCTTTTCTTATCTTGAGGCTTTTTTTGTTGGTGGTGTAGATATTGGAATTATATTTTGTATGCCCTAGTGCTGGACATGGTGGTACCTATAATTTATTAAAATCATAATGGGACTGTCTCAGTTACTTTTTGGGGGGAAACAGGAGGTGGGGCTGGCATAGCATGTGGTGCCAGGGATCATAACTCGGTCCCTGCGCTTGCCTAAGCAGGTGCTTTAGGCCACTGCTATCTTGCCGGCCCTCAGTTACTTTTCTTTTGTTGCTGGGCCAAAATACTCAACACCCAGAATTAAGGAAGGAAGGGTTTATTTAGTTCATAGTTAGTGGAAGTTTCAGCCCATACTCAACTGGCTCCAAGGCAGACTGCCTAGAAGAGGACAGCAGAAAACAGCAGAACGGCAACAGCAAAAGGGAGAAGTAGCTGCAGCAGTGGCAGAGGCAAGCCTGTCTCCTTATATTACCTTCAGACTATCTGCCCCAGGCTGGGTATAGCACTCACACTTGTAATTCCAACAGTACTCAGACCCATTATTCCAGCCTTGGATCATGAATTAATCACAAACTCTAGAACCCCACCACCGTGACTGCATGAAGCTTTGGGGGGACAGCTATACACAAACCATAACAGGGGTCTTCCCCAAAAAAAGGCCTTCCACTTCCTTTTATCATATTCAGGGATTCTGAGTTCTGAAATTTCTCTCATCCTGTCTAGTATTTGATGGTGAAGTTCCTCTGCACCCGGCAAGAGTCAGCAGAGCGCTTGGGAGTTCAAGGCCTGAGTATCAGTGGGTATCTCCGACCTGCAAGAACAGAAGCAGAGAAAAACATCCTCTGTGCCCAAGGCAAAAAGGAGGCAGAAAGTATCTGTGGGGCCACCCTGCTCCTTAGGACCCTGCAGTTCATCCAGCAGCTTGCCCATGACCTGGTAGGGTTTCCTCAGTTGTTAGACCATAATCCTCTAGGAAAAATGAATGTCAGTGTTAAGGAAATGAATACCAACCCATGATGCCTGTCCCTGCCTGAAGCCTTGGTGACAGGCAACAGTCTGTGTGATGACACTGAAAAGTGGGTGAAGTTAGTGTGTGGCACTAGTCAGTGAGGACCAACCAGCCTGTGGCTGCTATTGGGAGTTGTCCTAGAATAGGATAGCCTGCAGACAGGCTCCACCTGTGGTCACCCTTAGAGACTAAACAGTTTCATAGGATATATCTTCTTTAAAAATTACAGAAAATTTATTATTGAACTTGAGGTGAATTTTATTTACTAAAATGACTACAAAGTTAGGATTTGAGACCACACACACATTTTATTTTTTGTCTACAGGGTGTATGGGGTCTCACTACATAGATCAGACTCAGTGATCCCCTTTTTGCAATCTCTGAAAGTGCTGGGATTACAGGCATGCACCACCACGCCCAGTCTCAATCACCATCTCAGCAGGGGAGGGTAGGTGGCTGGCATAGCTCTTGGGCTATGGAACCCCAGCCTCTGTGCTCTGCCTAAGCAGATGTTTTAATCTGTTTAGCTATTTGGCTGGCCCCCACCACACATACTTTAATTTCTTTTTAAAGTTCTATGGATTGACCATTGTGCATGCTAGGCAGGCCCTGTGCTGTTCAGCTCTACATCCCTAGCTTCCAGCTCTTTTTATTTTTTGTTGGTTGGGTTTCTTTTGTTTGTTTATTGAGACAGTGTCCAGTCAAGCCAACCTCTAACTCACTATGTAGTCCGGGATGGCCTCAAATTCATGGCAATCCTCCGGCCTCAATCCCTACAGTGCTGGGATTATAGGTGTATGCCACCATGCCCAGCTCCTTTTATTTTGTTTTGAGACAGGGTCTTCTTACTTTTCCCAGAATCATTCTGAACTTGTGATCCCCCGGCCTCAGCTTTCCAAGCAGCTGAGATATAGGTGTGCACCACCTTGCTCAGATTAATTTGTAGTTTTGATACTAACTTTTGCAGTCACTAATAAAACACAATAATGGCTTAAAGAAAGTCTTTTAGCCCATTAGTATGGAATTTGTGACTTGCCCCAAGAATCCTAAGGAGCCTGCTCATAAGTGGTTGCAGTGTTGACCCTTGGCCTTTGTTCTGCTGCAATGCGCATTCAGAGGCTAGCGACTCAGTGTTCATATGGCTTTGGGGGTCTGTTTGTTACTTAAGCTTCTGTTATTAAAAAAAAGAAAAAGACATAGGAGTAGCAGATGGGCTTACAATACTGCAGGCCACATGCAGGGAGGGGTCCTGGAGGGTGATCCTCATAAGTAAAGATCGCCTTATGTTCCAGGTGCTGTATTATGAAGTCAGGGACCCCTTGCGGCTGTGTGTTTGTGGAGTGTTTTATGTAGATAAACATTTATCTATACGCACACATGTAAGAAAGGTCACACCAAAAGTAGTTGCTGGCATATTTGTGAGTAATTAAGAGTACGTGAAGCTGTATGGGGGTTTGCCCAGGCACAGCCACTTCATCCCTTAACAGTGAGAAGTAAAGTGTTACAGTATTTCTCTAAATACATTTTTCAATTTTACCTTTTCTGATCTTATGATTTTTTAGGTGCAGCAGAAGGAAAGTGGCTTAAAATATAAATCTTTCCTGGACTTCGCGGGTCTTGATTTACAGATCATCTGGAATTTTTACAGTAAATTAAAACAAAAGTAGGTCAGAATTTGTTATAAGGTGGTGTAAACAAAATTGAAGATAATGAGTTTTACTCTTCTGAATGTAGTTTTTTTTTTCTTTTTTTGTTTTTTTTTTTAACTTCTTACTCCTGTATATTGTTCTGATTTAGAAGATTTGGTTATTATCAAAATAGCACCTCATATTTCTATAAAATATTTAGAAAGTGTCACAAACATTTTCTCATTTGATTATCCTCCCAACTTTTGGGGATAAGCCGATCAAGTAAGAGTAGTATACGTTGAGCACACCTGATCCAGACATCAAAATCTTGAAACTTGCTGGGCATGGTGGCACACAGCTAAAATCTCAGCGCTCTGGAGGCTGAGGTAGGAGGATCACTTGAGTTTGAGCCTGGGCTACACAGTGAGTAGCCTGCCTGCCTGAACTACATGGCAAGACCCTGTCTCAAAAAATTAATTAATTAAATTTTTTAAAAAACCAAGAAATGAATTTCCTTCTACAATGGGTGGCCAAGTGGGGTTTGTGTTTGCAAACTCTTAGGATATTGTTCTCCATATTCCACCAAGCCTGATGCCTAGAAGGGTCTTTTTGGAGACAGCTATATGACTAACTCCCTCTCCTGTCTCTCTTCCTCCTCTGTTTTCCTTCTCCCTCCCTCTTTCTTTTCGTGTTTTTTATTTGTTTGTTTTTTGAGGTGGTCTCTATGTATAGCTCAGGCTGCTCTTGAGCTCTGTGTATCCTAGGATGGCCTCAAACTCCTCCTGCCACAGTCTCCCATTGTTGGGATTATAGAATTGCACCACCATGTTCAGCTAGCTGCTATATGACTTTATAGAGTAGGGCAAACCCATAACACAAATGCCACAGTGTGCTCATTGTGTCATTGAAAGCTCTAAAAGGTTTGCTGTCACTGTTGTAGAGGATGAAAGCAACTTGCTTTTCTGCTCACTGATGTTCTTTTTCTTTCTTTTTTTTTTTTTTGTTTTTTTGTGGTACAGGGGATCAAACCCTAGACCTTGTGCTTACCAGGCAGGCGCTTAAGCTGTTAACCTATATCCCCAGCCTTCACTGGTGTTCTTTGTCTTTTTGCAGCCCAAGAAAAGAATGTATCTGTGCTCAGACCCTACTGCTGCAGCTCCTCCAAAGCTGCTTCTCGGTGCTGCAGGGAGACACACGGGCTGCCCCTGAGGAAAAGCCTCCAACCCAGCGCCCAGAGGAAATGGAGGCTGCCAAGGCGCTCTACACACACTTCTGTGATGGTAAGGGTTTGGTGTGTCCCTTGAATGCAACCTTGTGCAGGTCATCCCTTAGCCTTTTGTTGTTGAGAAGAGGAAGTCCTATGATTATGTGTACCATAAAGAGATTGCTGCTGTGGTAGATAAAAATGTCCTTTGATGCTATTGTGAATTGCTATTTAGAGTTCTTGATTTTTCCCTCTTTAATTAATGTCTCTTCCTTATTTCAGATGTTCAGCTTTCTTATGTTGAAGGGAATTACTGTAACACTGTTGAACCTTCACTTCAGTCAGGATTGTGGGAGGAGGCCAATAGATTGAGGGGGAAGGATTGTAAAGATAAACATTTGCAACCACCTGACATTAGTGCTCTGCCAAGTTGTGTCACAAGAGGACAGAGAAACAATGAAATACACGGTCACAAAGGTTTTATTTTAGTTAAATATGAACAAAAGTAATTTTTTTTTACACTGCCTTGCCTGTACATGAGTATTTCTTTGCTCTAGTATTAACAGTAAAATAAAGGCCAACCAAATAGCTCAGCAGATTAAACTGCCTGCTTAGGCAGACGCAGGGGCTGGGAGTTCAATTCCCAGACCTGTGGTGCTGGCCTGGGCCCCGCCACTAGGGCACACGGAGATGGGGATTGAGACTAGGCATGGTGGCACATGCCTGTAATCCCAGCACTTGGGAGACTGAAAACAGGAGGATCATTAGGAGTCCAATCTATGCAGTGAGACCCTGGAGACCCTGTCTTAAATACAAAAACAAACAAAAAACCCAATAAAACAGTCGGTGGGTCAGTTATAGCAGAACTATATTTTCAGGGAATAGGTGGAATATTATAATTGATTCCTTTTCTGTTTTTTTTAGTGGTAGATAGAGTGGATGGAGACTCTGTGCCCATGGGAATATTAAAACAAGAAGTGAGGAACACTCTTCTCAATGGAGCAGCCATCTTTTTTCCTGATCGCCAGACCCGGCGGAGTCATCTCTTCACCATGATGGTAGCTATCATCAGGATCCCACTCCTGAATGGGTGGGATCTTAGTTTCTGCTTTCTCTAAATATACTGTCAGTTTAATTTTTCAACTGTTTATTAAAAATACATAAAATATTAATTATATGTCAGACTGTGAGACACAGATGATCAAAGGACATGGCACTGGGCTGAGTCCCAATCTGCTTATAACCCATTATCTTGCAAAGTCAGTGCAGTCTCCATGTGTGACTTTCCTAATACCAAATTTTCTTTTTGCTTTCCTAAATTGTGGGAAAATTTAAAGCACATACAAAAGTAGACTGGATGCTACAATAAATCCTTCTGGCCCCCAGATGTACTTATCACCCAGCTTTGACGATGATAAACTCAGGCTAATATTGTTTTATTTATAATGTACCTAACCTACCCCTTACCACCACCTAGCATTATTTGAAGTAAATTGTAAATATTTCATTATAACTCTTTAAAAAAAAAAAACATAATGAAATTCTAATCTTCAACTGGTTTTTCTCACTTTCCTAAACCCCTTCTCCATGTTACTCAAACTAAGTACTAGGGCTGAAAAATTCTCATGGTATTTAGAAGCATTGTGTCTAGAATGTCCTATACAAAGATCTGTTCCACTTCTATACTAGAAGCCTTTACCAGATAGCTGAGAAAAATGACTTTTTTTTTCTAGCATGTGTTCCACATGAAAAATAAAACTATATTTTCTGGAATGACATTGGTGTCTACTAGCAAAGCAGCCTTTTTCTTGCCCTTTGCCCATCCTTCTGATAGCAGTAGTAAAGGTTCTTTTTTTTCCTTTCTCATGTTGATGGAATGAACCACACTGCTGACCTGTTATGGTGCTAAACAGTTCTCTCCAGGTACTTGTGTTCGCTGTGCCCACATCTTGTCTTTCCCACTATCTTAGGCCTGCTAGGGCTCTGGACTGTAAGTTCCTTGAACACTCTTCAGTCTCCTGCATAGCAGTAGGTGTTCAGTATATTTACTTAAGAAAAACTAGTTCCTCAAAGTAATCCAATAGCACCATTGAGAGGTGTGTTACATAGACTCTGAACTTATGGGACAAAATGAAAGTCTTTATTCTGTTTCTTTGCTCTTGGCATGGAGAATATGTATCTTCTGGAGGACTGCTTCCTAGACATTTCCATGTAGCTTTTCTGTAGGAAAACTTTCAGATATTAACTTTGTGGTAAGCCTGAATAACCTGCCAGCTTCTGTGTAGATGGTTGGTTCTGATCCCTCCTAGCACTGCATTAGGTTTTAATCAGGTGCTGTGTGGAGTCTGCTGACCCATGCTTCCTCATACACAGGAACAGTGGGTGGTATTTGAGGTATTTGAGGCTGCTCTTGGTCCATGGAATGTCATGAAGTAGATTTTCTGAGTGTACACTTTCTGGTTTTATAGAAGAATATCTCTGAGCAGGAGCACAAGCAGTCCCTACAGCTCACATTCCGTTCACTGTGCACATATTTTAGGTAAGTTTATAATTTTTATCAATTGTAGAATAGTTCAAGCCTTTACAAAGTTGTTTCCTTTGGTGATCCCCTTTTTCATGTCTTTTGCATTAGTACTTCCCCTATCCAATTAGAAAAACTCTGGAGTGAGCTGTTAATAGGCACAACAGTGACTGAAATGATAGTTGAATAAGTCTTGTTAAGAGCTTACTCCAAGTCTCAGCCATTATAAAATAAGTTGGAGTTCAACCCATTGAGGATTCTTTGAGCATTTCAATTTCTAAGTGAGTGTGAAACACAAAAACTAAAACCAAGGAAGATTGAGGTCTTGTCCCAAGGGATCCTGAGGGCCAAACTGGATTAAACCAAATTTGAAAGCACAGAGAGGCAGTTTAGCGAGGAAGTAAGCCAGGGAGCAAGAACTTGGAGATTTGTCACATTTTGGCTATCAAGCTCACAAGCCCACAGACTGCATTTCTGTAAGTATAGACTCTTGAAGGAGGGGAAGGACTAATAGCCCCAACAGCTGCCTATAAGACAGACTGTACTTGATATGAGTGCTGGCCTTAGAGGACTGTCTGTCTAAAACCTTTCAGAATCAGGTGGCAAGGATGAGGCTAAAGCCTGGGAGTGTCATGTGAAGAACATTTGAAGATGCAGGACTTAGTGGCATGAATTGTCATGTTAGGTATCATGAGATTAAGTGATGAAGGAAGATTTATGAGTCTGTAATTGGAGGAGGACTGAGACCACAGTCTGTCTTTTTGACCCAAACTCCTTCTACCCCATGGAACTGGCCCAGAAAAGTCCCTGGGTTCTTTTTCGGCCCCATTAAGATAGAAAACATGAAATCTTCCTGCAACCAGCTGTTGTGACTTGTCTGTGTCCTTTCAGTGACAAGGATCCAGGTGGCCTTCTACTTTTACCTGAGAGAAGCGACTTGGCTGGCTTGAACATCAGTGAAGTCCTGGCTGTCATGAACACCCTCCTGTCTGTGGCTGCGCGAGAGGTACCTCACAGCTGCCTCCCCAGCTTCTTTACCTCATACTTTTAAGGCAGGCATGCTACTACCCCCATGATCTTCATTCATAGTGCAAGTGTCCTTTGTTACTTGACCATTGAACATTAGCAATGTACAAGCTTCCCAGCTAGTTCTGCAGACAGGTGAGGAGCCTTTTCTTACCTGCTGTTGGTAGTCTGCAAGTAGTAAGAACACAGAAGTTCTTGTTAAGACTTCGTGTACAAAAGAGGAATGTATTTGTCCGAAGTCCCACAATAGCATTAGCCAGAAGTCTAGCACATAGTATATTTGTGGCATGAAGTTTTGAAAACCTTTTTTAGTTATTTTTAAAAACTAAGATCACTTAACAAATTTGTAGGCTAATAAAACTGAAACTATAGGGTGTTTTTTTCCTGTGCTAATAATATTTTTTAATTTTTGAACTTTTTTTAGCAGGATTTTCCGGGATTGCCTAGGAAATTTAACAGAAATTTGGATTTCTAGGTCCCAATCCAAGCTGCTAACTTAGAATCTGTAGAGATAGGCTTAAGAATGTACAAGTTGGATTTCACAGATACCAGTAACATTCTAGTCGCTAGTTACTTTTGTAAGCTACCCATCCATGTGTACTCACTTATACATGAATTTCATTTCAAGAAACTGCCTCCACCTGGGGTAGTTTTGGTGCCACTCCCATTCTGCTATTGTTGTGGACATCACTGCCACAGGCGTCCCATCATTACCTGAAGAGCAAAGCTTTTCCAGAAATCCCAAAGAATGTTACCAATATCTTTGAAAGTATTTTTTCTAAGGTGAGAGATCTGATTGAAGCTTTAGAGAAAGGAACCAGAGCAAGAAGAGTTGAGGTGAGAGAAGGAAGAGATGGGGCTCCTGAGGTGCAGAAGGAGGTATTCCATGGAACGAAACCTAATCTAGGTTTTGAAGCTGCAGGGAAAGAGGGAGGTGTATTATGTTTGGTTTGGTTTTTTGAGATAAGATGCTGTCCTCAAACTCACAGTGATCTCCTGCCTCAGTGTCCTGAGTGCTAGGATTTCACGTGTGGACCACCACACTGAGCCAAAGGTTAAGTTTTCACAATGTCATCTTTCTTGATTAACTGCTGAGCCAAAAGCTCTTTTGTGATTATTCCCTGTACAAGATGCTTGTTTGTTTGCCAGTGGCCTGTGGTTGTCCTCTGTGAGTTGCCTTGTTTACATGGCTTCTCTTTGCTTCCTTGCAGTGTGAGCTGTTGATGCTCAGTGGGGCTCAAGTGGAGGTTGATTCTGTGCTCTTCTCCCTGATCTGGTCCGTCCAAGGCAGCCTGCTGTCCTGGTGCTACCTGCAGCTAAAGAGCACAGATTCTGGAGCCAAAGAGCTTGCTGTGGACCTTATTGAAAAATGTGAGTGTCAGCACAAGATGTACAAAAGCAGGCTAGGATGGTGTTGGGGAGATGGCTCAGTGGAACAAGTGCTTCCCTGGCAAGCACAAGGGCCTGAGTTCATCCCCAATTCTGCCAAAAAAAAAAAAAAAAAGTAGTTGGGTATTGGATTTGTCTCTTCAAATAATTCTCTTTTTAGTAGCTCACATGTCAATTTGTTGTTTGACCACAATTCAGACCTGTGGGCTATTTTTGTCTTCTAAAACTAGAAATTTGTCAAGTTTCTTGTTTGACCAGCCCCTACATATTGTAGAATTAGGTCATTCCATAGCCCTGTAAGCATACAGCACTTTTAGGTGATAACTCGTATTCAGAGAGACTATCATGCTGTTTAGTCAATTTATCCAAACAAAATATCTTCAGTGTTGAAAATCCAAGGTGCATGATGGCAACCCATTTAGCTCCTGTCTTCAGGAGCTATTTTTATTCCTCATTCTTATTGCCTAGTAATTTTTCCTACTCTTAAAAAAGTAAGACATTAAAAAAAAAAAAAAGATATAAAATCTAAAGTGTAAGAACACTGTGATATCTTTGGCCTACTACTGAGAAAACTGAGATTGACATCCTATCAACCCACAGAAAATGATAGGAAATCCAACAGATTCCAAGATAGCAGGTGAGGAAAATTCAGTTCCATCAGACTTAATCTCAGCTATTTGACAGACTGTTCTAGTGTTGGGCCCTGAACCTAGAGCTTACCACTTTGGCTAAAGCACCCCTAATGCATGAGTCCATCATACAGTAAGGGAAGAGGGAGGCTGACAGCTGGGTCCATTGACCATGTAACTTCACTTATAGAAGCGGTCTCTGCACTTTATTAACAGTAAGGACAAAATATCATATTCATATTGCACTGCTTTACTCCCAGAGGAAACCATTTGAATGCCACTTTTTGGTCTCATGTTTTTTTATTATAGAATCCTACATATATACACCTTTTTTGACCCTCTCTCATTTTATTCTTGTAACAACTAAGCATGTGATGTGTTGTATAAGATACAACTCTTTTTTTTTTTTATGTTTTGATAGATGTGGTACAATTTTTGGCAAGCACAAGAATGATTTTGGAATCCTTTTTGTCACAGTATAGTGGAAAGACCATAGTAGAAAAATTGTGTAATTCGGTGTTTTCGATGGCAACTCGCCAGCTGGTAAGAAAAAAGGGTGGCAAAGTGTATGAGCAGGGTGGGGGTTGGTGGTCCACACCACCAGCAGAGTCCGAGATAGGTGACAAGTGCTTATTCTTCTTCCTGTAGGTGATTTTCTTGCTGGACTTTTGTGCTTTAGACATTCCACACTGCACACTCTTGCGAGAGTTCAGTACCCTCACAGAGCTGTTGAAGAAGCTCTGCAGTGACCCAGAAGGAGGACCGAGCAAGGTAACTTGCTTTGGCACCCGAGCCTGGAGAGATGTGAATTGCTTCTGGAAGGCAATTTATTGGTGGCTTTGCCAGCTTAGATAGTAAACATTGATCAAGTTGATTTGTCAGTTAGCATTAGAAAGATGATTTGAAGGTACTTCCAATCCATGTAAGTGAATACATGTTGGAACCCAAATTATGTCTGATATTTAAAAAAGAATTGTCTCTCTTACCTAATTTTATAGTACATCAAATTTCCTCATGTTCTTGTTTGAGTTTCACAATAACCCTATGGCAGTAGAAAGGGCATACATATTTAACAATTAAAAAAGGAAAGACTCAAAAAAAAGAGGACCAGGGAGATGGCTCAGTGGAATAAGTGCTTCCCTGGCAAGCACAAGGGCCTGAGTTCAATCCCCAGTTCTGCCAAAAAAAAGGGGGAAAGTAGTCTTGAATTTGCTAAAAATCTCAAGTAGAAAGTTCTTAAATCCCTAATTCAATGTTTGTTTTTTTTTCCCCCCATTACAGATCCATACTGGTATTGATTTGTAAGAGATAGTTGTGGGTCTGGGATAACCCACAACTCAATGGGCAGAGCCCTTGCCTACTTTCTGGGTTTGACTCTCAGCATCATTTTATTCTTTAACAACTAAGCATGTGATGTGCTGTATAAGATCAGAAACAGAGAGAGAGGGAGATAAAAGGAAATGAAAGAAAAGAAAAAGAAAATTCTGTCATAGGTGAAAGATTAAAAGATTATAGCTATTCACAGAGTTCCTATACTGTAGCAAAAGTACATGTCCACTGTGCTGAATAACGGATATCTGTTGATCTCTGTGGGCAGAAAGGTCAGGGGTATCTTTCAGTGTGTGTGATGTATAGGGATGTGAAAGTATGTCTCCCTGTAGCCCTGATAGAGAAACAGTCTATTGCACATGACTGGCTCAGAGTGATGAATACTGTTTTCTCTTGACTCCTTTGCTTGCCTAGCTGGATGTGGAAACCTGGCAGCAGGAACAGCCTGTGGTACTACATACTTGGACCAAGGAGTCTGCTCACAACTATGAAAATAACTGCCATGAAGTGTCTTTCTTTGTTAGCCCAGGTGCAACCTATTTTGAGGTGGAATTTGATGAAAGGTGTGAAACTGAAAAGAGGTAAGACACACATGTCTTTTTGCCTCAAGCAAAAATGAATCAGAAGTAAGAGAAGGGAAATAGTAATGATTATTCCTTCATAGGTATGATTATCTGGAATTTACTGACGCCAGAGGTGGGAAAACACGCTATGATACAAAAGTTGGCACTTATAAATGGCCCAAGGTAAGTGGTATTCCAAGAAAGAGATAAAACACCTACTTCAGCAGTTCTCCCTTGCCAACACCCTCAAAAGTTATGGCATTTAAGTGTTTTGGAACACAACCATAACCTTTCGTGTTTCATTTGTAGTCTGTCTGGCACTGTAGTGGCTGAATAGACTATGTAGCTTGCAAAATCTAAAATGTTGGCTATCTGGTTCTTTATAGAAAGAGTTTGAAACCCCCTCCCCCCCAGTTTCTATCAGCATTGTCCAAAGTAAATAAGGAGCTATCACTCTTAGCAAAAAAGGGCTAATGAGTCCAGCAGGAGGGCCAAGCCTATAGTGAAAATCAAGAGTGCAGCCCTCAGTTAGTATGCTTGACCTCAGAGCTAGAGGTAAAGACCTGCCTCTGATTGCTGACCTCCCTAGTGTCAGTTTTGATGGGAGCAAAGGACTGGGTGAGCATCTCTAGCTGAGTAGGTAGTAGGTGTGTGGTGGTTGCCTGTAGTTTAGAAAGCTGAGCATCAGTTCACTATAGTTTCTGATGCTTCTTCAGTAGTTACGAATTTTGTGTTTCAATCACACTGTTATAGTTTTGGATTTATGTACATAAAGACCACTGTTAAATATAAGTGTTTGGAATTCCAAAGAGCATTCTTAATATGGAAATGCCACCTCCTGACATCTGTTTGACCACATGAATGTTGTTTGCCTCTAGAAAGTGACTTTTAAGGATGGTCCTCGGCTGCAGTTTCTCTTTCACTCTGACAGCAGCAACAATGAGTGGGGCTACAAATTCACTGTCACTGCCTATGGGCTACCTGATGTTGCAGTGTCTTGGGGGTTGGATTTACAGCTCCTTGTCTCCCGGCTGATGGGGCGCCTTGCCTCCCAGTGTATGGCACTCAAGTCTGCACATCGTAAGTCCAGAGCCCTGCCCTTCCCGTCTCCTTACAGTCACATTGAGGAGCAAGGTGTTACTCTCTCTTATAGATGGCCTGGTAACAACAACAGAGCAAAGGTATTGACAGTCTTTCCTTTCTGAGTTCTTACAGCCAAACCAGAAGTTTGTCCCCTAACACCACTGTCATGAACTTTCTTAATTCAGACCTTGGGCCATATCACAGAAACTTCTATGGATTCCCTCACTGGAAGACGTGGGGGGGAGCTGCTTTTTATCAACATCATATCTTTCTCTTTTTTTAAAATTTATTCAGTATTTAGTACTACAGGGTCTCAGTACACAGACTGGACACCTCCCTAGTGCTGGGATTACAGATGCATGCCACCATGCCCAGTCTCAATCACTGTCACACTGTACCCTGGGGGTGAACCCAGCATGGCATGCCAGGGATCAAATCCCAGTCACTGCATCCGCCGAAGCAGGTGCTTTAATCCACTAAACTATCTGGCCCTCTATCTTTCTTTATAAGTAGATTTAGGTGTTCCCCATTCAGAAGGCAGAAATACAGGATATATCAATTATGTCTCCTTTAAGTATTTATGTAAATATAGATAGAGAAATATAGATTTTGTCTTAAAATAATTTGTTCAACTTGTTATTAAATTCTCCCGAGGAAGACTAGGATTGTAGTTCAGTGTGTTGCCTAGCATACACAAGACCATAGCTGGGTTCCATCTCCAGCTCTGTAAAAAACAAAACAAACAAAAAAAGGTAAATTCTTCCAAGGAACAAGACTTATAAAATAAACCTTTTTTCTGTACTTTACTTCTGTATTATTTCTTGAGTTTTTCTGTCTGTAGGAGTAAAATGTAAAAAAAAAAAATTACTTTTTGAAGAAAAACCAAAGAATAATATAATTATCTTTAATCCTAACATTCAGAGATAACTATTGTTAGCATTTTTATCTTCACCAAGTATTTCTGTTTCTACTTATATATGTGGTGGGTTTTTTTGATTTTGTTTGGAGCTTGAGTGTGTTTTTACAGTGCTGAGACTGAACCTTTATCTCTGTCCACTCTAGGCAAGAACTGTACCCTGCAAGCCACACCCCCACCTGATGGTGGGTTATTTTTTACAAAATCAAGTTTATAAATTATGAGTGTTTCTCCATCATTAATATTTTTAAGTGGCCTGTTACAGCCCAGGGGTGGTTCACACCCTGTTTCGGTTTACTAAGCAGATTAATTACTTCACAAGCACTTTGTAACAAGAGCTGTCCCACAGATCAGCAGCATTTCAGGTTTAAGGTTCTAATGTGCTCATGAAGCATCACAATCCCATTCTGCAAAATGTGGGTAAATTTCTTCTTTTTTTTTGGTAGCCTTTGACAGTTCAAAGAATCCAGTATATTGAAGGAAAAAGTAGAATTCTCATAAATCACCTTCTCTTTGCAGAGATAGGAATTAATATGGCAATACCACAGGCAAAAATGGCTTCAGTTCTGAACTCCCCCTTATGGAAACCTGTCTTCAGGCATCAGATTTGTCCAGAGGTGGAATTAGAAGCAAGCTGGCCCATTCGCCCACACCAGGATGGGAAGGAGGTATTTATTTGTCTATCATCTTTGTGTCTGGGTAGAAACTGTTTACTACTATTGCGCTAAGTTGTAAACATTTGTGTTTGTTTCTTTTATCATCTGCATGTAGTTTTTAGTTTGTGAAGGGGAAACTGTCCCTTGTTATCCTCATTGTTTACCACAAAGGGCCAGTGCTCTGTGACTATTTAAAATACAGAATGTATGACTTCAGCCGGGCATGGTGGCGCATGCCTATAATCCCAGCACTCGGGAGGCTGAGGCAGGAGGATTGTTGTGAGTTCGAGACCAGCCTGAGCTACAAAGTGAGCTTAAGGCCAGCCTGAATTGTATAGTGAGACCCTGTCTCAAAAAAAAAGAGTATGACTTCAGTGGAATGTAGTAGGTGCACAGTAAATCTTTTGATGACACTATCAAAGAAATGTGTCCACTGAGTCACACTTTAGAGTAAGTGACTTGTTCTGACCTTTTTGTTTTCCATAGAGCTATAGCACTTTATTTAGGTGTACAATATTCAAAAAACTAAATGTTTACCCTTTCTCCATACTTCTTATCTCTCCTTCCCTCTTTCTCTGTTCCTTTCTCCCCTCCCTTATTTCCCTCCTTCCTTCTAAATTATTGCATGGTTAATTGTCAGATCTGAAGTTTTTCCTCCATTTCTGCTGTTGCTTCTCTGTTAAATCTGGCTCCTTCAGACCGTCTCTTCTTCTGCTCTCATGAAAGTCCACTCTCTTCTCTATATCTATCTGCTCCATGTGCCTCCTTTGTTGGCCTTTCTTATTCCTCTGAAGGTTAGGGTTTATTTAGGCTTTCTTCTCTTTCTGCAGCCTACTGAGACATCATCCTCTCTGCTTCCTTTTATTGTCCCATCTGTAACAATAATTCCTAAATACCAGTTTCCCACCCTGACTTTTTCTCTTAGGTTCCAATATGTATCTCCTTCCTGTTAAGTGTTTCCATTTCAAAGTCCCAACTCTGGTTAACTCTGAAGTATAAAAGCAGCCTGTCTCTCTGATTAGCTGCTACTTCTGTTATGGTCATTATTATTGGCCCAGACCTAGAGCCATTTCTCCTTCATGTCCCCTTCATCCCTGTTCTGCTTTTGTCTTTCCTGTCTAGTCACCTGTAAGCCTGTGGATTTTTCCTTGTGATGTTCATCTCTGTCCTTTCCTCTGTCTCTCTCTTCTTCAGGACCTCATCTTCTACTGCATTGTTTTCATTTTCTTTTTTCTTTCTTTCTTTTTTTTTTTTTTTTTTTTTTTTTTTTTTTTTTTTTTTTTTTTTTTTTTTTTTTTTTTTTTGTACTGGGAATTGAACTCAGGACCTTGTGCTTGCCAGGCAGTTATACTGTGCTATCTCCTTTGCCCTTGTACTGCATTGTTGCATTAGTATCTACCAAATTTTTTCTTTTTTTTTTTAACCACTGCATTATCTTGTCATTCCACTGCCAAGCACCATTAATGGCTCCCTGTTGCCCACAGGGTGAAGTCTAAACTCCTCAGTGTGACAGTCAAGGCTCTCTGCAGTCTCCTTTCACCTTACTTATCTGACTCTAGTTCCCATCACTCCCCAGCTGAGACTTCAGGCCAGGTCAGTCTCCCCACTGACTCTCAACCTCTGCTAACGGTGTGTCCTTCAGAGCCAAGCCTGCCTGTTCTTCAGGGTCCAGCCCTAAGCCATGTCCTCAGAAGGCTTTTCTTAATTAACTTGTGAGGAATTTTCTCCTTGAATTCTCAGCACTGAGTGTCTCCTCTAGGCATTTGACACTGGATAATCTTTTGCTTTATGGTAGTACTAGTTTTAATGCTTTTAATGTTTTATTTATGTTCACATTTTTTAACCCATACATCTGTCTGGTTTCCCTAAAATAAATTTAAACTTCTTGAGAGTATGCACCATGTTTTATATTTCTGCTTTAGTATAGTGGGTGCGTAATAAATTTTATTTTTGAATAAATATGTTAAACATGATGGGGTTTTTTCTTGTTCCCAGGTTAAGAACATCCCTGACGATCCCTGCTGCCATTTTCTACTTGATTTTGCCCAGTCAGAACCTGCCCAGAACTTCTGTGGGCCATATTCAGAACTTTTCAAAGGATTCATACAGGCATGTAGAAAACAGGCCCCAAAGACAGATATAGTTGCTGGTTCCACTATTGATCAAGCTGTGAACGCCACCTTTGCTGCTCTGGTGTATCGCACTCCAGACTTATATGAGAAGCTGCAAAAATATGGTAACTTATATTACAGGGATTATGTTTGCTCTGAAGGCTAATTGATAAGTTTTAAGAAGGCCTATCATAAGTGAAAATTTAGAAATATTTTAGAATGTTAACACATTTCTCTTACTGAAAAACTTCATCTTGTTATTTCTAATTTGCCAATCAAAAGATTCATGGCCAATTAAATTGTAATATGTGCCCCAAAAAAAAACCTTGAGTTTCTGAATTAGCACTTCCTTACTTTGTCTTCATGCAGAATTCTTATAGGAAACTGCCAAGAAATTTAATGAAAAAAAACCTTAAGAGGTCATAGTACTGGCTCAGAAACTCAGAAATAGTGCAGGGTCAGGTTAATCAAACAACTTCTCTGCATTTCAGTTTCTCAAATGTAAAATTGGTTTAGAATTGATTTGCTTGATCAGTCTAAGAAATTCAATTAAAATTGCAAGTGTTTGTCATTGAATATGCTAATAATACACACATAGAAGGAGGAAAATGTCGATACTAATTTTTGTTAGACTTGCAGCTTCTTTGTGGTATTATCCTTTGTGGATAGCCTCCTGCTTTCCATTTCTTTCTCTCATGTTCCCTAAGATACCATCTCTGTGTGGCGAATACTGGTATAACCTGTAGCCTAACAAGGACCTACAATAAAGAGCCCCTTTCTACACTTGTTCAGGAGAAAAGTCTTTCAAACCTTATCAAAAGATGTATAAGTTTCCCAAGCATTTTGGCAGGCATTATGCTCTTTCCAGTGAGAATACATGCTTCCTTGCAGTTGACTGCTTATGATATTGTTGTAATCAACATTATCACTATAGCCTGTTTTCCTCAGTCCTATAGACCCCACAGTGCAGAGTGTATTTCCCAAGTACAAAAATATCTCAGTCATTCCTCAAATCTTAATATCTCTTTTCAAAAGCCATTCAAATAAATAAACTACATGGAGACATGTGTGATTTATGGAAACATGTCATATGGAAGAGTATATTTCTACTGAGAAACGGAGAAGGGGAGGTAATCTGTATGGTTTTGTGAAGAAAAATGAAATCAGTACTTTTTTTTTTTTTTTTTTGCAATACTGGGGATTGAACTCAAGACCCTGTGCTTGCTAGGCAAGCACTTATTCTACTGAGCTATCTCCCTGGCTCCCCTAGCCTGGAAATTTAGAGAGATCTGTCTCAAAAAATATAAAAAGGGATGGGGATGTAGCTCAGTGGGAGAGCAAGGGCTGGGTCCTAGCTTCAATCCTCAGTACTGGCTGGGGAAGGAGGGAGTAATACCTCCTTGGCCACAGAGGTAGCTGCATAGCCAAGACTGCAAGAGTGACAGGCCGTGTCCAGGGGTCTGGGTAAAAGGAAAGATATGGCCTTGTTGTTTTTTTTTGTTACTATTCCCATTTTATTTTTTTCATTGTTAATTTTATGGGTACATTATATTGGTTATTACTTTTTTTTTTTCAGACAGGATCTTGCTGTGTAGTTCAGGCTCACCTATGTAGGTTAGGCTGTCCTTGAACTCAATGGTCTTCTCACCTCCACCTCCTGAGTTATAGGTATGCGCCCCCATGCCCAGCTACACAGGCTGTTTCTAGAATGCCTGCCTTTGTTGGTTCAAAGGAGCACAATTTTGGTGCAGTTATTTCTGTTAGTACCTTTTTAATACAGATACAATATGTGAGGACTTTGATGAGATTTTACCTGTGTTGGAAATGGCCTTTGTCTGGCTGATTTTCTCATGTTATCTTTAAAAATGGTTTATTTCTAACTTTGGGTATTACCTTAATTCTGTAATAGTGGGAACTCTTAGTTTAGAAATGTAGGAAAGAGCCAGGCATGGTGGTGCAGCCCTATAATCCCATCATTTGGGATGCTGAGGCAGGAGGATTGCTGTGAGTTTGAGGGCAGTCTGAACTACATAGTAAGAGCCTATCTCATAAAATTAAAAAAGAAGAAAAAGAAACAGAGGCATTGTTCTCAACTAGAGCGTAAGCTGCATGTGGGAAGGGACCATGTCTTCTCAGCACTGTGCTCCCAGTGCCTGGTATAGAACTTGGCACATTCAAAAATATTTGCTGTGCTATACATTGATATGACAGATGCTTCAACATATTCTGGCATGCTGTATTTTGGGGTTTGGATCCAGAGAAACAAACTTCATTGGTCTTTAAAAATAAAAACAGGGTGGTTATCTTTGTAGTTACAAAAATAGTATTCATGTGGAGGCAAAGTAAAGAAATGCTTTAAAAAATTGCCAGCTCTAGGCCAGCAGCAAGATAGCTCAGTAGACTAAGCACCTGTTAGGTAAATGCAAGGTCTGGGGTTCGATCCCTAGGATATGCCATGCTGGCCCCATCTCTGGGTGTGCTGAGCTGTCTACCCAGACTGGGTGTGGTGGCACATGCCTGTAACCCCAGTGCTGGGGAGGCTGAAAACAGGAGGATCACTATAAAGTCTGAGCTACATAGTAAGACTCTGCAGCAAGTACATAAATTTTTTTTTAAAAATTAAAAATTACAAAGTATAATTTCATTATTTTCAATGTACCTGTATCTTAAATTTTTTATATATCCACTTGGCCTTGTTTTCTGTGTATATTTACAATATGTGTAGGTATATATATAAAATCCATGTTTTTAAGGTAATTTTATTACATTTCCCTTTTGCTAATTTTCCAGTCTTTCCTTTTTCCCTGCCTTGTTCCCCTGAGGTAATTTTGTTTATGCTATTTTGTCATCTGCTTTTTTTTTTAATGTAACATGTATTGTTCCCTGTTCCAAATATCATTTTTATTAAATATTTTAAAATTTAGTATTTTTAGATTTTACTTCTCATGTTCTATTCATTTTTAAGTGTTTTCATTTCAGAAATTATTATTTTGAAGTAACGTAGAGAACTTAAGTATTTGTACCTTTCCTGATGATTTTTCCCAAAAAAAACTTCACTTAACTGTCTACAAAGTGTGTCAGGAGACTTGTTTTCTATTTTAAGAGATTCAGTGAGTCCTTTGTGCTTAATCCTGCAATAGTGAACTGTGTTAATTAAATATAATTTTCCTCTCTTTTTTCCCTAGTAAACAGCAAGGGCAGAATACCTCTGAGTGAGGACTTTGCACAGGTGTATTCTTTGGCAGATGGGATTCGAATATGGATGGTAAGAGTTTCCTTCCTGTCTCAGTTACTGTTTTTATTCATTACTGGGACAAAATACCCAACACCCAATTAAGGAAGAAAAAGTTTATTTAGGGGCCAGGGAGATGGCTCAGTGGAATAAGTACTTCCCTGGCAAGCGCAAGGGCCTGAGTTCAATCCCCGGTTCTACAAGAAGAAAAAAAGGTCTATTTAACTCACAGTGGAGATTTCAGTCCATACTCAGCTGGCTCCAAAGCACTAGGTAGGGGCCAGGGAGATGGCTCAGTGGAATAAGCGCTTCCCTGGCAAGCATAAGGGCCTGAGTTTAATTCCCGGTTCCACAAAAAAAAAAAAAAAAAAAAAAAAAAAAAAAAAAAAAACACTGGGTACATAGCACAAAGCAGCTGTTAATGGTAGTGGCAAAGAGCAAAGGAAAGGGCAGCAGTTCTGGCAGCTAGCTGGACTCTCTCCCCTCCTTTCATTGTAGTGCAGATTACCTGCCCCAGGGCAGATGCAGCACCCACAATAATAAATCCCAGACTCCAAAAGCTGCCCCATGACTGCATGAGGCTTTGGGGGAACAACTAGACACAAATCATAACATTTTGCATTTGATTTCAGTGTATTTTAGTTTTTTCTACTGTGTTGTCACAGAACTGAGATCAGAAAGTCTTTTCTCAATAACCCATATTTCATCACAGAAATGTTAAGGCAGAGAATGTTTTAAAAGCTAAACTTCAGTGTCATGAACAAATATAAAGTAATTTAGAGTCCTGTATACAGTGATATCAGAGTATTTAAAAAATCATAATTTGTTTAGCCGGGCGTGGAGGCGTATGCCTGTAATCCCAATGCTCGGGAGGCTGAGGCAGGAGGATTGTTGTGAGTTCGAGACCAGCCTGAGCTACAAAGTGAGCTTAAGGCCAGCCTGAACTGCATAGTGAGACCCTGTCTCAAAAAGACAAAAAAAAAAAAAAAAGAAGAAGAAGAAAACAATATGCAATGTATTAATTATTGAAACTGTCCTATTAATCAGTTTTGATACTGTCTCATTGCTATTTGTGTCTCAATAAAATAGAATAAAACAAAAAATGGTCACACACACACACAAAAAATAATAATAATTTGGTGAGTGCTAAAAATACTTAGCGTAAGCTGGGTCTGATGGTGCATGCCTGTAATCCCAGCACTCATTGCCATGAATTTGCGGTAAGCCTGAATTTATATATCGAGGTCCTATCTCAAAACAAACAAATAAAACAAAGCAAAAAAAAAAAAAATCCTCAACATAAGCAGGATTCATTTGAACCTGCTTTGTGTCTTTCATTAGCTCCAAAGGCTATTCTCTGGAGCTCCTTACACCTGCAAGAAGAGCATTGCTTTAGATACTGGGCAGCCACCAAGACTTTTAGGAAGAAGAGATGCTTTTGGTCTATGCCTTAGGAAAATCATTCTGCAGCATTGCATGTGACAGCAGCAACCTGGAAGAGACAACTATATCTCTCAGCAGAAAGTGGCCACCAGTAGAACAGACAAAGAAATGTATATTGTATAATACTGTTTCAGTGTAACATAATGCCATACTGTGTCACAGTAAAAGTAAATGAAATAAAGCTACATGTATCAGCATGGATGACCCTCATAGGCTTGATGATGAGCACAGAAAAGCAAATTGTAGAAGACTATAGAAGTTTGATAATCCTTTTATGAAATGTTCACATAAACCAAGCCTATATATTACCTGTATAAAGATGAGGTAAAATTATGTGAATAACAAACACTAATATATAATTAAGCTGTGTAAGTGCCTGCCTGGCAAGTGCAAGGTCCAGAGTTCAATCCCGGTACCACAAAAAATTAATTAATTTGGGGGAAGTTTTATTTATAAGGCCTGGAGAGAAGTATAATTTCTACAACTGAGATAAAGTAATCAGTAGGACTTTGTGATTGATAAGAAGAATGAACAGGAAGGAAGAATTTAGGGTAGTCCTGGTGGGCATCTCAAGGGGTAGTAGAACTGAGCGGGCTAGGAAGTATGCTCTTGGATCTGGGGTGAGGGTGTAAATACAGTTAAGAGTCTTGTCATCTGAGACATCTAGCCGGAGGATTCAGTAAGTGAAATACTGTAACCTAAAGGGCTGTTTCTTCACAGAAATGTCAAGGCAAAGATAAACATAGTTTCACTTTTTTTTTTTTTTTTTTTGTGTGTGTGTGTGTGTGTGTGTGTGTGTGTGTGTGTGTGTGTGTGTGTTACCAGGGATTGAACTTGGGACCCTGCAATTGCCAGGCAAGCACTTGATTCAAATCATTTGTAATAGTTCTTTTTTTTTTTAGGTTTTGTTTTTGAGGGTCTTGCTATGTAGTTCATGCAGGCCTTACACTCATAAATCCTGCCTCGTCTTACTAAGTGTTGCAAACATAGGTATGCACTATTCTGCCTGACAGTAGTTTTAAAAAAAGAGTGTGAGTCTACCCAGGAACAGAGAGCCTTAGACAAAATACATAGTGACTAGAGCATAGTTAGTTCTCGGCATACACTGGATAGATAGAGGCCAAAGTGAACTGTATCTCTCAGCAGAAAATAGAAGGCATTGTCATCAGAATGAGGTTGGTATAAAGCTATGTGTGATTGGCAGGCTTATCTGTTCTCTTGTTTAGCTTTGTTATGCATTCTATATAAAGTTAAATTTACTCAACAATAAATCTGCAGAGATTGAACAAAAAAAAAAAAAAAAATGGTGGGAGGAGAACCAGAAGAGTGTATTGGCAGAGAAACCAAAGCAGTAGTAAAGTTTAAAGAAGAAGGTTGCCCAAGGAAGTCTGCTATCTTAAACAGTTCAAGTAAAGAGTTGTCAATTTGTAAGGCACTTTGTGGGTAATCTTGTAAGTTATGTTAGACAGACTTCCAATAGTTGGACAAGATGCTGGGCTTCTCCTTCCCTCTTTTCATCACATGTGGTCTTCTGCCTGGGCGGTCAGCACTGTGTCCCATGCCATGACCATTGTGCAGGCTATCTCTAAAAGAGCCCTTCTCTTCCTGGAAGTCATATCACTTAGAGGTGGCCCCTCATTCAGAGTAGAGAAGAGATCAGGATTTGGTCCAGCCTCTGCAGTACGCTGCATGTGTGACTCTAGAAGATCCTCATTCTCTATAGATTAGCATCTTGTATTGCACAAAAGGGATTTAAAAGCCCCTCTAATGCCAGTATTCTGGACTTTTTTGTTTGATTGATTTTGTTTGTATTTTGAGACAGGGCCTCACCGTGTACCCCAGGTTAGCCTTGAACTCACAGAGATCCTTCTGCCTCAGGTCAGCCTCCTGAGTGCTAGGATCGTATATATCTGCACCATTACATGTGGTGAGACTTTTTAAAAGAAGTGAAGTCATTTATGCAACTCTTCCCAATACCACATAATTGAAAAGTAGTTTTGGAGATAATGACTTTAGACAGATTCAAAGCCTGTAACAAACACTTTTAAGACAAACATAATTCAACCCCAACACTTGGACAATAGCTGCAAGTTTTCCCAAATTTTCCATGATTTCAGCACTGTGCTTTTGAAAGTAGTAGTTTGCTGTGTTTGCTTGGGATTTCCTATCTGGACAGCTGAATTATGTGGCTCCAATTCTTCTCCAGTTAGAGATGAAGCAGAGGTCCCTGATGAATCTGGGCAGTGAGGCAGATGAGAAGCATGGTTTGGAAGCTGCAGAGGTGAACCCGGAGAGCTTGGGTGAGTGAGCAGCTTTGTAGTGTCTTCTCTTAGGAGGCCTCACATGCCTTTGGAGTTACATTTTATGTTTCTCAAGTATGTTTACATTTAGCATTCAGTGAAATTAAGATTGTTATTAATTTTTAAATTGAATACATGGTTATATGGTTTTTTAAAAAATCTTTTTAGAAAAATATGCTGCAGGTTTTAGAGGTCAATTAGTATGATGCCTGAGATGTTTATAGAAGTAACCCAAGGAGAATTGATGAGAGTTGGGACAAGATTGGCCAGGAGTTGATAATTGTTGAAGATAGGGGATAGGTACAGAGAAGGGTCAATATACCGTTCTTCCTATATCTACTTGAAATGTTTACTTTCATAAAACCTTTTTTAAGTCTACCCATAGTCTTGGTGAGATCTTGATAAAAATACAGTGGATATTTAATTTTTAAAAAAGTATTTATTACAGTTACAGTAAAAGACAATTCTATAAGTCCTCATTTGTATCTTGAGTTGTACTGTCATGGCTGTCTTGGTGTCCTGAATGGATTCAAAATGTTTACCTTTCATGGCCCCCCTAACTTTGGAGTAGAGCCAAAAGTCACATGTTACAAGATCTAGTAATAAGATAATGAGGGCCCAATGTCACATTTTGTGAGCCTACTTTTCCATTGGCCAGCTCTGGGCAGCAGTGTTCCCCGTACTTTATTTTCCCCCATATTTTTAATCATACTTTGTAAGACATTCACAAAAGAAGGCTTCCTGAAATGCTTCAGAAAGTAACAAGAATAGTAGAATATATGTTTTCAAAGCAAAGGTGTAAGTATTTTGAGGGGGGTTAATGGTGGTGTATCTTTAATGATTTTTTAAAAATTTAAACATTCATCACATATTTTGATCATACCACATAAATCACAGCACTTATGAAGGTGTTTCTTGCCTTAAGTTATAAGTTTAAATAGCTTTTATTTTGTTGATGAAAATAAGTGGTCGATTTAACTTTTATTCATTGTCATTCTTGTTTTCACATTTAGCAAAAGAGTGTATTCAGAAAAGTCTTCTGTTACTAAAATTTTTGCCCACGGACAAAAGTTCAAAAGAACATTGTCACAAGCTTGTGACTACCAATGAAAATGATCATCTCCAGCCACTTGACAGGCAGAGGAAAAGCTCTGTGGTTGAAGACCATTTCCAAGCCTCGGCATCCCCCACAGAAACATCACCCTCTACTGCAGGAGACAAGAGTCCTGGCTTGGACATCCACCCAAAGCTGCCACCTAGCAATGGCCCTCCTACTACAGAAGCGTTCATAGCTGAAGAGCCTTCATCACCATCCACACCCACCCGGCGTCCTCCCTTCACCCGAGGGCGACTCCGGCTGCTGTCCTTCAGGTCCATGGAGGAGGCCAGGCCACTGCCCACAGTAAAAGAGAAATACCCTATGCTGAAAGATGTCATGGACTTCATTAAAGACCAGTCACTCTCACATGAGAGGTGAGCCAGTCATGACCTTCCCTGCACTTGCTTGCTTCAGATCACAGGCACCCAGTCTCCACAAACTTGAAATTCAAGTTTAAATTGAGCAAATGGTACTTCTGAGTAAACTAGAACAAGGCTTGTTTTCAAATATTCGAGGTAAAAATTTGATTCTTTTTCTGTTAAGGAAGCATTTTTCACTTAAAATTTATACATTGTACTGTATGTAAACTATATGTTAGTAATATATTTTTTGGAGTGTTTTTTTGTTTTTGTTTTTTTTTTTGTCTTTTTGAGACAGGGTCTCACTATGCAGTTCAGGCTGGCCTTAGGCTCACTTTGTAGCTCAGGCTGGTCTCGAACTCACAACAATCCTCCTGAGTGCTGGGATTACAGGCATGCGCCACCGCGCCCGGCTTTTTTGGAGGTTGTTAAAAGATAAGTATTTCTTTTTTGCAGCTCCCGCTTAAAACATTGTCTTATTGTTGTCATATGGCTTACAAAAAAGGCTTACATCTTCAGGAATATGGTGTGTTTTAAGTTAGGAATTTCCTGTGCTAAGGATGAAAGCTTTAGGGGCTGGGGAGACGGCTCAGTGGAATAAGTGCTTCCCTGGCAAGTGCAAGGGCCTGAGTTCAATCCCTAGTTCCACAAAAAAAAAAAAAAAAAAAAAAAAAAAAGAATGAAAGCTTTGTCTCTATGGGGGAGTAAAGACATCAAAGTTCATTTGTATTCTTCCCTTTTTTTAAATTTTTGAGACAAGATCTAACTATGTAGTTCAGTCTGGCCTTGAGCTCACTTAAGTACCCCGGGCTGGCCTCAGACTCACAGTGATCCTCCTTCCTCAGCCTTCTGAGTGCTGGGATTGCAGATGTGCATTACCATGCCCAGCTACTATTTAATTTTTTTAAATGAGTCATTAGTAGGCTTCTTTTGTTGTGCACTAATTTGTAATGCTGTCAGATGATGACTGAAAGTAGCAAATGGCTATGGGTATTTTTCCTGTGTGATATTTTTGATATGTCATCACAGTGTTTCCTTTCCATTCACATGGCTTCAGAACTTGGGTGGAGGGGATGATTTCTTTGTATCCCAGCTCGGGAGTTCCGCAAAGGTTCCTGACTTGAGTTCTGTCTCCAGTGTTGTGAAGGTTCTTTCCCTGAAGAAAGCTCAAGCTCAGAGCATCCTGGAAGTCCTGAGGATAATCCAGTATTGTACAGAATCCCTTGGACAGCCTCACTGCTTCCACCCACCTTACATACTCTTCCTATTGGAACTCCTTACCTGCCAGAAAGATTTTACCAAGTAAGTACAAGTGACAAATCTATAAGGAATATAAGTAGAGGACATGTTAAACCAATTCTAATTGTCTTTGCCAGTCATTTGCCATCTATTCATTCTCTCATCCCAAGGAAGAATGGATTATATCTTTATTAAGTGGCAGGAATACATCTATTCTTCTTGATGACTTTATCATCTTATTTTACCATGTGGTGAATATTGTATTTCTCACATACTTGTTACCATTTGGCTTCTGGAAACTGTGAGCTAAGTGTAATGCTCATTTACAGTAATGACATTAGCCCTTCAACATGATTCTAACCTTCACCCAATAAAAATGTTTGACTATCTAGCTAGAAGCTGTTCTAAGTGTTACTTGTGCAGAAGTGAATAAGACAGACAAGGCCCTTGCCCTGACAGAACTTATTTTCTGCTGAAGAACAAGAGAAAGTATTTAAAAAAAAAAAAAAAAGATAACAGTAATAATATTCATAGGTGGCAGTTTAATAGAGAGTGGTCTAGTTTGGGTAGTCAGGGAAATCATGCTGAGGATATGAGAAGTAAGCCAAGGAGTGACTGAGCAACTTTCTGCAGTGAAGCATTAGGCCAAGGACCAGAAAGAGAGAGAGAGAGAGAGAGAGAGAGAGAAATGGACTGAACCTCTTTAGAAAGTTAGGCAGAACCTTTTTTTTCTGCAGTATGTTTGGATTTTATGCCAAGTTGCAGTTTGGAAACCACTGGATATTTGGAAGGTCAGGAGGAAGACCACATTTTAATTTATAAAAGATGCCTCCAGGTACCAGGTGGAAAAAGGTACAAGTAAAAACAAAAAGCAGATTAGGGACTATTGGAGTGGTCCATGCAAGAAGTGGCAATGGCTTTAGAGTGGGGTATAATACTGGAGATGGAGAGAAGGATGACATTCAGGACATATTTGTTTTGGAGGTAGAATTGTCAGGACTTTTTTTATGGTGGTACCAGGGATTGAACACAGGACTTTGAACTTGCCAGGCAAGTGCTTATTCTACTGAGCCATCTCCCCAGGCCCAGGACTTTCTGACAGGTAGAGAGTACAAATGAAAAACACAAATCATGGGAAAAGAAATTCCTTTGACTTTGGTTGGAGCACCTGAGTGGTGGTAATGCATCTTACTGAGGGAAAGAACATAAAAGAAATAGACAGTGGCATTAATAAAATGTTTTAGCCAACTGCTTCTTTGACATCCAACTAACAATATCAAGAAGACATAGTCTAAAGACCCAGAAAGAAGTCAAGACTAGGTAGAATTAGGTTGTCATCAATATGTAGATGGAGTAGCCATGAGACTAAATGAAACTACAGAGAGTGCAGAGATAGATAAGAAGGGACTCAGGCAGTGTTTGGAGGAGTTGGGGACACATCTTCATTAGCAGTCAGGCAGAAAGAAGAGTCTGAGAAGGCTATGATGAAGGTGTAGCCCTTGGAGTGAATTAAAGACTTGGCATAGTGGTGTCATAGGAGCCAAGAAGGTATCTTCAGCAACAAGCTTGATTGGTTATGTCAAATGCTCATGTGAGAGTTTGAGATAAAAGCACACTTTGGCAACAATATTGCTGGACCTATGGGACTAAAAGCCCAGTTGAACTGAACTGAAAGAGAATGTGGCTGGTAAAATGTACAAAGGTACTGAAGACATGTAATTTCTTTTTTTTTTGGATGTGGCTGGCTCAGCCCATCCTGGGGACAGAGCTGGCATGGCATGTGGTGCTGGGGATCAAACTGTGATCCCTGCCCTTGCTTAGCAGGCACTTTACATCACTGAACTATCTCACTCGCCCCTAAAGACATGTAATTTAACAAATTTGGCCTTTAAGGGAAACACAGAAATGGGATAGTAAATGAAAAAGTATGTAGAGTGACTGAGGAGTTTTTTATGTTGTTTTTTTCACAGTGCTGGGGATTGAATCCCAGGCCTTGCTCATGATAACTATATTCTGTACCATGAGTAAAATCACCAGTCTTAGAACTGAAGGTTTCTAAGTAGTATTAGAATACTTGTTAATGGAAATGAGTCAGTAATGAGATCAAGGTAGATGCTGTGTAAGTGCAGAGGTTGGCCTTTAACACAGTAAGGCTGTGCAGTGCAGATACTGGTTAGTGCATTGAATGGTACAAAGATGAAAGAGTTCCTTTCTGATCATTTCTTTTTAAAAAGAAATAAAATGTGAAGATAGTCATCAATCAAAAAGGAAGGGTAGGAAGGAAGTAATGGTCATTTAAGGAGAAGCAGGAAGTTTTAAGATACTGATGAAAATTGATCCTTACAATTTGGTGTGTTTGAGAATTATGCTTGCACATTTAAAGTTACATTAGTGAGCCTGGGTTTTTAGTCTTTCTTGCAGTTATCCATTCAGCTAATTTGATACAGGTGTGAGATTTTTTTCAGGCAAGATTTCTGGAGACAGAAGGAGACCAAGGAGATAGTGGGATACTAAGATGTGAGTGTGGGTGTTTGACCATAGAATCCAAGCTGAGAAAGGAGCAGAGAAAAAGCATGGTGGGAGTAGTAGATGGTGAATAGGAGGTGGCCAAATGGCTGGTGACTAGTAGGATTGAAGGAGAGGCTATGTGGGAGCCCATAGTAGGTGAGCAGAGGGGGCTAGTGGGCAGAGTAGTCTACTCAGAAGTCAGCATCACTTGATGGCAGGGCCAGGAAAGGGATCACCAAACTGCGATGGCTAAAGAGAAAGAGAAGAGCCCTGGTGGGGAAGGAGGCAGAGAATTGAGAGAAGAAAATGGAAACATCCTCCCCATGGATGTTGAAGTTGCCAAGTTGACAGATCAAGGTAGAAAAGTCAAGGAACTTAGTACTAAAGTCGCCAGTGAGGGGTCAGAAGAGAAAGCATGATTGTGTGCAGAGCACTAACTGAGGTGATTTCAGTTGAGTGGAGGTAGGGCTGGTTTTTATACTAATAAAGATGAATAGTTGTCAGCTCTATGTTTCTGTTAGGCAACTCTCTAGAGCCAGTCATCTGGCCTTACTTGCTGTTTTGTCCATCACTTTCCAAGGTTGCTGTACTTGGCTTTTTGTTGTTTCACTTTGTATTTATCATCATAGTACTGGGAATTGAACCCAGGGTCTTCATGCTAAGCTACATCTCCAGTGCATTTTATTTATTTTGAGACAGTGTCTCACAGGGTGTCACTAAGTTGTTAAGTTGCCCACATTGGGCTTGAACTTGGCAGTCCTGCTGCCTTAGCCTCTCAGAGTGCTATACTTGTTTGCCGAGTTTGGTGCCATTTTCTTCAGTTTGCTGCTTCTTAGCTTTATTTTGTATAAGGAATAGAAGTACCAAATAAAAAATACCCTGGTATTTAAATCAGTGATTTCTTCTGTTTCTAGTTACTTTGGACACTTGGAAGGCTGTGGTGCTGATCTACACAAAGAAATTCGAGATACTTACTACCAACTTGTTCTGTTTTTGGTCAGAGCAGTTAAAGGATTTAGTAGCATAAATGACAGGTATTGAATAATTTTTCTTGTTTCTAGAGGGAATTCTTTTTCTGATTATAAAAGAAATATTTGTGCATTCCCAAAAATACAGAAAATCACAAAGGAAAAAAAAAATCACAGGATAAAATAAAAGTAACTTCTAATTTTATCGTCTAGAGCTATTTATCAATGTTAACTTATTAGTGTACTTTTTTTTCAATGTAAGTGTGCATGAGGGTGTGTTTTGCCTTATCTAAGAATTTACAGGCCACCAACAAACTCACGAGAGAGAAATTAGGGAAACTACACCTTTCACAATAGCATCCAAAAAAATGAGGTACTTAGGTATCAATCTAACAAAGAAAATAAAGGGTTTATATATTGAAAATTACAACACCAAAAGGAGTTTGGAGAGGATATCAGAAAATGAAAAGATATCCCTTGTTTATGGATGTAGGAAGAACCAATATGGTGAAAATGGCCATACTCCCAAAATTTATGAAGATTTAAAGCAATCCTGATTAAAATACAAAGCATTCTTAAAATTCATCTGGAACCAGAAGACACCTAGAATAGCAAAAGCAATCCTCAACAACACAGGCAAGGCAGGAGGCACCACAACCCCTGACTTGAAATTATACTACAAAGCTACAGTGATATATTCAACATGGTACTGTCCAAAACAAATAAACAGACCTGAGGACCAATGAAACAGATTAGAAGATGTAGACACAATTACTAGCACTTTCAGTTACCTTATCTTTGACAAAGGGGACAAATATATATAAAAAACTCAGACCCCCTAAATTCAAAGACCTAGTCCAAAAGCACACATCTCAGATGAAATACAAATGGCAAATAAATATATGAAAAAATGTTCAACATCACTGGTCATTTGAGAGATAGAACAACACTGAAATTCTATCTCACACCCGAAAGGATGGCTGTCATCAAGAAATCAACAAATAACAAATGCTGGAGAAGTTGTGGGGAAAAAACAACCTGTTGGTGGGAATGTAGACTTATGCAACTAGTGTGAAAAATTAGTGTGGAGATTCTTCAGAAAACTAGAATTAGAAGTCCATGTGAATCAACTGTTCCCCTTCTGGGGATCTTCCAAAAAGAATTAAAAACATCACACCAAAGTGATATGTGTGCACTCATGTTTGTAGCTGCACGATTTGTAATAGCTAAATCTTAGAAACAACAACCCAAATGTCCATAAACCAGGAAATGGATTAAAAAAGGTGTGGTCTTTTCATATAGTACAGTACTGCTTAGCTGTAAAGGAAGATAAACTTCAGACTTACAGGTAAATGGATGCAACTTGATATCATACTTGTAAGTAAAATAAATCAGACTCACATGTATAAACATATTGTCTCCTTAGTGTGAGAAACTGAAAGAGTAAGTTCTAAAATGTACAATAGATATTGTGAAAGGGGAAGAAATTGTTCAGAAGGAAAAAAGAACTAGGATGGGTGAAAGGGGAAAGGACAGTAGGGCAGAAGGGAAAAATCAGATATACCATTAGTGTCCCTTTGTCCATGATAGGTTTGAGCTAATATCAATTAAAGAAATTTTTTTTAATTTATTTTTTGTTTTTTTGAGACAAGGTCTCACTATGCAGTTCAGGCTGGCCTTAGGCTCACTTTGTAGCTCAGGCTGGTCTTGAACTCACAACAATCCTCCTGCCTCAGCCTCCTGAGTGCTGGGATTACAGGCATGCGCCACCACGCCCGGCCTAAAGAATTTTTATGCCCATATCCTCCCTGAGCAACTACTTTAAAGAAAGCAAAATGTAATGTATTAACTATTGTTATTCTCCTATTAATTTTTTTTTTTAATATTTATAGGCCAGGCTCAGGAGGCTGAGGTAGGAGTATTGCTGAGTTTGAGGCCAGCCTAGGCTATGTAATGAGTTGAAAGCCAGTCTGAATTACATTTTTTTTTTCCAGAATCAGGGATTGAGCTCAGGCCCTTGCACTTGCCAGGCAAGCTCTTATTCAACTAAGCTATCTCCCCGGCCCCCTAAACTATATATTAAGATCTTGTCTCAACAAACAAACACACAAACAAAAAAGAATTTAAAACCTATTACTTTTAGTTTTTGATTTTATATGTAGTCTTAAAACACAAGTACAAATGTTTGTTTAGTAGTTTAAGACCTAAACTAAAATGGCGCTTTTTTTTTCTTAATAATTTTATTGAAGAACTAATAGCAGTGAGACAGTTTTGAATCAGTTTAGTAGAACAGATTCAATAATTAATACATTGCATTTTGTTTTCTTAGTGGTTGTCTTTTTTTTTAATTGGCTTTTTTTTTTTTTTTTGTATTTTAGGGAAGGGTCTACAGGGTGTTCAGGGTCTCACTACTAGATTGGACTCATGATTCTCCTGTTTACAGCCTCACAAGTGCTGGGATTACAGGCGTGCGCCACCACGCCCAGTCTCAATCGCTGTCACATTGTGTCCCAGGGGGCAGCGCCAGCACAGCAGGCCCAGGGATTGAACCCCCCCAGCCCTTGCACCTGCTTGCAGACACTTTAATCCACTGAGCTATTTGGCCAGCCCTTAAATGGCTCTATAAATTGCATAACCTTAGCTAATTTGGTCCTAATCTTGCTACTTATTGGGTGGTGACTTTTATTGTTTAGCTTTTAATATAAGGTCCCTCTGTGATAGTCCTGCAGTGTGGAAATCTTCTTGTGCACCTTTCCAAGTTCTTTTGCTTCAGCTTTGAAGGCCATTTGTAATGGAATATGAGAATTTGTGCTTTGTCATTAGAAGCAAGCCCGACTGCTAACTTGAATTGCTGCACTGTCTCCGTTGGTAATGCCAGCTATTGATAACTGTTGCCTCTGTGGCCTCTTTAGGTCCCTGCTGCCTGCCTTATCCTGTGTTCAGACAGCCTTGCTCCATCTTTTGGATATGGGCTGGGAACCCAGTGATCTTGGCTTCTTTGTTGATATTCAGTTACCAGATCTTCTCATGAAAATGTCACAAGAAAATATAAGTGTCCATGACAGCGTGATCAGGTAAGAGCACTGTCCTGCACTCTGCCTTTCCTAGAGTAGGCAATGAAATATAGGGATTACAACATAGAGGCTAAGGGTATGGGCTCTGGGGCTGAACTTGAGCTTATGCGATATATCCTAGCCTTGCCACATTCCAGCCAAGTGAACATGGGTACATTATTGGACTACTCTTCACCTAGATCTATATTGTTCTCTTAGGCTTGTGAAGAATGAATGCATTATATGGTATTTATGAATGTTTAGAGCCTTGTCTGGCACATAATGGTACTAGGTAAATCAGCAATGCAGTTGCAACTTGGAAAACAAGGATCCTCCACATTTTGGGAGATTCTAATATAGCCTTTTGAAATAGGAAAATCCTTTTCCATATTTTTTGTTACACCTAAGTGTGCTGCTAGCCACTATAATCTCCTCACACATTGAAAGAATCTGTCATCAGAGAAAATAGTATGCAGAGGGTTTAGTTTTCTTCTGTTTTTTTTTATAGTACTAAAGATTAAACCCAAAGAATACTGAGCTATAGCTTTAGCCCTTTTAAAAATATGTATTTGGAGATAGGGTCTTGTTAAATTGACCAGGCTGGCCTTGAACTTGCAATCCTCCTATCTCTGCCCCCTAAGTAACTTGGACTAAAGGAGTGTACTACTACACTTGGCTCATTTCATTTTGGGGGTGCAGGGATACCAGGAATCAAAGTCAAGACCTTGCTCTTGCCAGGCAGGTGCCTGTGTCACTGAGCTGTCTCCTCAGCCCCTCATTTCATTTTTGAACAAAATCTCTATCCTGCACAGTCCACTTACATTAGGCACTTGTGTGTATGGAAAGAAAGAAGAGCGTGGAAGAAAATAATCAGGCATGAAGAAGAGAGAATTAGAAGGAAATAAGCGACTGAGACAATAGGAACCATTTTCACTCTCAGAAGAACTATTCTAGGAAAGAAAGGGAGATAGAACTAAAGCCCTCTTGTCAGAGGGTACTGATGGCAGAGAGAAGGGAAGGAACACTGAGTGGGCATCACCTTGCCTTTGCTGGTTCTTCAGCTGTCAAGTCTGCCCATCATTTCAAGCTTTGTCTGAAAACTGCATGATACAATCCTGGGGGTAGGACGCACCATTCACACAACCCATTATAGCACTAAGAGTAGGCCTAAAATAGTTTTGTTGACATAGATGGTTATTTGTTCATTGATAAACATTTTATACTTGCTGTGAGGCCAATCTTTTTGTATTTAGAATTCTTATTTCTGAAGCAAGCCATATACTAAAATTATGGAAATGTATAACTTTGCATCCAAAAGGAACCAACGAGATTACACACCTGAAATTCATTATTTGAAATTAAGAAACAAGATTAGAGCTAAATATAGCCAATCTTCATTCCTCAGTATCTTCAGGAGATGGATTCCAGGGCCTCTTTAAAATACCAGAATTTGTGGATGCTGATATAAAATATAGGTTAAAGATTTGCACGTAACCTACACATATTGTCCCATGTTTTTCTAATCACTTCTAGATTTCTTATCTGATGCAGTGTAAATGGTAATATAAATAGCTATCACACTGTATTGGTTAGGAAATAATCACACAAAGTCTGTACATATTCAGTACAGGTACAGCTTTTGAATTTTTTTTTTTATTATTCTATGTTGGTTGAATCCAGGGATGCAGACCCACAGATGTGGTACACACTGGTACAGAGGAAGAAATATAAACATCTTGAAGCAGCTAGTGGTAGACCTGGAATCACAGGGTCTCCTGACTCCCCTTTCATGCTGCTTCTAGTAGGATGTTCTAAACATGTCTTCTACCTTGAACTTTTTTTTTTTAATCACTGTATTTGGTTCATTGCCTACCCTACCATGTGATATGTTCATCTTATTTAATGTAATCTGTTCTATAAAGAGTTCTCCCTTTTTGTTGGTATATATCTGTCAAACACCTGATCATTCCTGGGACTTTGAAAAGCAGTTGATCTTTTCACCTCAGAAGTTTAAACAGTGCCCGATCCATTACACCCACAGATGCAAGGTCTGCTAACTAGCACTTTCCTTGATTATCAGGAGAGGCATGATTTTCTCTCTTTGTCTGCTTTCAGCCAGTGGAGTGAAGAAGATGAGCTTGCTGATGCCAAGCAGAACTCAGAATGGATGGATGAGTGTCAGGACGGCATGTTTGAGGCCTGGTGTGAAAAAATAGCTCAGGAGGATCCAGAGAAGCAGAGGAAAGTAAGACCTCTCTACTAGGGTGATCTGAAGTGACCACATATAGGAGCTTGGAGAGGAGAGCATCTGGAGTATGTCAAACAGGCCATCTCCCCAGAGGGCTCCCAGAGTCTTCATGAGTACCACCTTCTGAGGTGGTCCTGAGGAATTCTACATCCTCATGGGCTCTTTCAAGAGAGTGGCTCTCCCCATAGCACTACACTCAAAGAAGAGTAGCTCATGAGGCTGATGTACCATATTATGTGCCATTTTATTAATTTATTATGAGAAATGGAGTTGCTAAAAGATTGGGACTTTCATACCCTTGGAGCAGCCCATTCCTATTATGTAGGTGAGTGCCAGTTTAGCCATGTCCCAGTCAGAAGGTTGCATGGTGACCATAGAAGCAGCCTTGTATACACTGAATCAGTTATGCTGTGTAGATGAGGGAAGGTGTCAGGGTCAGATGGCCAACCTGCTGGCTGTCTATCTTAGCTATTTTTCCCATTCCCATGGGTGTCAGATAAAATACCTGACACCCAAAGTTAGCTCAGTTTGTAGAGATTTTGGTCCATAGTCAGTAGGATCCAAGGTACAATACACAATAGAACCAGATCGTGGCAAGTGAAAAACAGCACACAGCAAGCAAGGAAGGGATGAAGATAAGTCTCTCACGTTGTATCAGGACTGGCAAGGTTAAGGCAGTGCCAAACCAATCAGTGAACTGAATTAGTAATCACACACCCTTAATCCAAGGCCCTTAGTCCTATAACTGCGCCATGAATCAGCCATGCATTCTAGATCCAGCCACCTCTAAAAACAAAACCCATGTATGACTGCATGAGGCTTTAGGGAGACATCTAGATACAACCCATAGCCCTGCCACTCTTGTCAGTGGGTGTGTGTCTATCACTACCACATGTGCCAGACATCATGCTGCCCCAGAGACATACATTTTCTGCATGTTGAGTGCCTACTCTGTACCTTCCACTTTGCTTGTGTAACGTCTCTCTGTATATATTTTACATACTACATTATTGCCTATGTCATGAATCTTGCCGTGCCTTCTTTTTGCCTTCTGTAGAACTTGCTATTCCTTTTATCTGATATGTCTGCTACTTTTACCCCTACCCAATTCTAGTACCTGTTTGTACTTTAGGTCTCAGCTGAAGAACTACCTCCTTTGGAAAACATTCCCTGACCCTCCTGGTACTTATTGGTAGCCATCCTCTATGTTCATTAAGTCTCCTGAATTTGCCTGTCAAAACACTTTCCTTGTTATCTGGTCACCAGCTGTGTTGTGAGAATTCCCAGCTAGATATTTGAATCGTTCAGCATCAAATTCTAGCACCTAGTACAATACCTGGGACATCTTAAGTACCTATTAAATAAGTAAACTGTTTAAAGAATAGTGACTGCATTAAAAATTCTATTGGTTAATTATGTTTATTTCTCCTTACAGATGCACATGTTCATTTCTCGCTACTGTGACCTATTAAATGTGGACATCTCTTGTGATGGCTGTGATGAAATTGCCCCCTGGCATCGCTACCGGTGTCTGCAGTGCAGTGACATGGACCTTTGCAAAACTTGCTTCCTAGGTAAACTTCATGGACTGAGTATGCCATATCAAAAAATAATAATTATTTCTATTTCCTATTATCTTGCCATCTCTTAAAACTTTCATTGTACTAAACAGAAATACTACCCAGTAGTATTCTATGACTCATTGACAGGTATGAGCCTTGTCTCCCTAGCTCAGTGATAAGATCCACTGCTCTTAGCTGACATCCTTTTTCTTGGTAGGCACTTGATAAATACTTAAGGCCAGTAAGTTTGTCCAGGAAATAGTTTTGCTTCTTTTTAGGGAAAAAAATTATTTATATATTTGGTACAGGGTCTTGCTACACAGCTCAGACTTGTAGTGATCCTCCTGACTCAGCCTCCTCAGCACTGGGATTACAGACTTGCGCCACCATGCCAGGTTTCAGGGCCAGCACAGCATGTGCTGGGGATCAAACCATGAGGATTGAACGCAGGTCTTTGCATTTGCCAGGCAGGCACGTAGACTCCTGAGCTATCTCCCCATCTCTAGTTTTGCTTCTCAATCATGCAGTGTTTGCAGGTAGCAAAATACATAAAACAAATCATATTTCAAAGTCTTTAGGTGGGTGTGGCGGAACATGCCTGTAATTGTAGCACTTGGGAAACTGAGACTGTGAGTTTAAGGGCAATCTGAACTACCTAGTTAGACCCTGTTATAAAAACAAAAAACTAAAGTTACAAAAATTCACCAATACGGTTGATTTGTGGGTACCAAGACAAAGCATGTAAACAGAAGTAAACATTGGAATGTTCTGTGTGTGCATGATGCAGCAGCAGTACAAGACAGTGTCCCTGCCCTCGACACATGTGTACTCTTCTCGGAGACTAAGCATACCCACAGAATGTCTCTCTCAGTACTGCAGTACATGTACCAAGTTACATAAATTGTACTTACAGTTTATTTCTGGAAAACTTTTGACATAGTAGCAGCATAGCAGCAGGGAAGTCTTGTGGAGGAGCTAGGATGAGAACTTTCTTTGAAGAAAGTTATAGCTGGGTGGTGGAAACAAAGCACTTGAGACAACATCACCTTCAGGGGCAGAGCATGCCCAAGAGTGAGTACCTGTGGTGAGTTTGGTAGACATACTTGAGTATGTGCCCAGCTAAGTGATGGATTAAGACAGTTGAGTCCCAAAATACTAAGCTGAGGAATCTGAATAGTCTACAGACTGGAGGCTTTTCCAATAGGACATTCATATGGCTAGAGCTATGTAGAGGAAGGTAGCTCTGCCTATATGGGAGTTTCCTTTAGGAAGTCAGTGATGATAGTCATGAAGGCTTTAGAGCCAGAATGTGAGAGACTTAGTCAAGGACTGAATGGTTAGTCTATGGGGCAAAAGCAAGAAGTTTAGGTTAACAAGGTAGGTTGTGTCTAGCCATTGTCCTTTCCCTTGACCAGGAAAACTGCCCAGCCTTGAGACAGGTCTTTGCCTAAAGTGCTTTTCTTCTTCTTTTCTCTCTCACACTGGTATTTTTTTTCCCCCACACTGATATTCTAAAGAAAAGTCTAAGAGTTCTCAGTTTCAGTGCTTCTCCCAGAAGTCTCCCTAACTCTTGGTAGAGTAGCTTCTCTGGCCCTCTCTGTGATTGAACTAAGTCTTGTCTCCATGTAATCATTTGTTCTCTGTGCCACCATGGTCACACATTGCAAGGCTGGACCAGCTTTGTAGCAGTGGGAACAGAAGTGATCAGCCATGAAGAATATTAAGCAGGATCCATGTCAGTGCTTAGAAACCACTGGGCTTAGAGTAAGGAGGAAAACCAGAACAGCCTGTCTCTTTCAGGTCTGTTATTCTTACTGTAGTGGGGTTATTCATCGGTGGTTCTGGAATGAAACTCAGAATGTAAAACCAGCAGCTCGGTCATTTCCTCCCTCCCCCACTTTGGGTGATGAAACTCAGGACCTTGCACTTGGCAGGCAGATGCTAATGCCGCTATCTCCCTGGCCCCCTTAGTCCTTGTTAATAGGAACACACCAGTAGATGCTTCATATTTGTCAGGAGCTGAGTTTTGGGAAACAGGCCACAAACTAGTGTGTGACATATTTCTACCAAACAACAGTCATGATAGGAATTGGTAATTTTTCTGAATGAAGAAATGTGTGAAGTCAATCTACTCTACCACGGTTAAAGGAGTTCTGTGCTGAGGGTCCTGTGTTCAGGGTCACCAGGGTGGAGTGCCTCTAGTACTGGGATTGATTTATTTATCCTTTCCAGGAGACCTTTGCCCTATGCAATTCATGATTTTTTTTTTTCTCCAGGTGGAGTAAAGCCTGAGGGCCATGGAGATGACCATGAAATGGTCAACATGGAGTTTACCTGTGACCACTGCCAGGGCTTGATCATAGGTCGGAGAATGAATTGCAATGTATGTGATGACTTTGACCTTTGCTATGGATGCTATGCAACCAAGAAATATTCCTATGGGTATGTCTCAGGGGACCTGTGGCCACACAGCTTTTATTTTATTTTTATTAAGGGAGCTGCTGCTTTTTTTTTTTTTTTTTTTTTTTCTGTAGCTCTGCGAATTGTACTTAGGGCCACACACATGTTAAATAAGCACTCTACCACTTAGAGGCACACACCTATAATCCTAGCACTTGGAAGGTGGAGGTAGGAAGATTGCCCCAAGTTCAAGGCCAGCCTGGACTGCATAAGTGAGTTCAAAACCAGCATGCACTATATAGTGAGACCTTGCTTCAAAAACACCATACACAAAAAGGTTTTTTAAAAAATTTCAGAACTCAAAGAGTAAATGAGGTCTAAAGTAGACAATAGATATCGTGAAGTGGGAAAAAACTGTTCAAAAGGAAAAATGAACTAGGACAGAGAAAAGGGAAAAAAATGTAAGTCCTTTATACTATTAGTATCTCTTAGTTCATTGAAAAGGAAGGTTTGTGCTAATATTGATTAAAGAAATGTTTATGCCCATATCTCATACTCTAATAATAATGTTATTAACTATTATTATTCTACTGTTATTTTGTTAATAAAATTTTGTTTTACTTTTTTTTATAAAGTTGTTCTTTTTAATTTCAATTGCACCCAAAAACAGAGAGAGTAGTACAGTGAACCCCCATAGAGCCACTAAGCAGATTTGCAATTAGGAAGATTTCATTACATGCTTAATTTATTCCTTTCTTTTAATTTTCTTAGTTAAGATCTTCAATGATTTTTTTCCTACATACTTAATATCTGTTTACAAAAATCATGAGTATTCTTACTACCAAAACAATATTGCTATGCCATATAGATTTCATTTTTTGTTGTTTTTTTTTTGTCTTTTTGAGACAGGGTCTCACTATGCAGTTCAGGCTGGCCTTAAGCTTACTTTGTAGCTCAGGCTGGTCTTGAACTCACAACAATCCTCCTGCCTCAGCCTCCCAAGTGCTAGGATTACAGGCATGCACCACCACGCCCGGCCTCATGCCATATAAATTTCATGAAAAGGGTTCAGAGTTAGCCTGGTTTCCATAATTAGTCTTCTAGAAGTTGTGAGATCCTGCAGTGATATATACAATGTTTTAATTTATTCTCTCTTTGAGAGAGAAGAACCATTCCTCTCTTCAAAATTTCAGAACCTCAGCCTAGAGGTGACTAATACCTGGTAGCAGCTAAGCACCCACGGCCATCTCCCATCTGTTCCTGAGCTCCTGTTTTGGAACCTTACAAATACTATAGGAATTAAAAATATCTTGCCTTTGCAGCCATTTGCCTACCCACAGCATCACAGCCCACCCAATGGTGACCATTCGGATCAGTGACCGGCAGAGGCTCATCCAGCCCTACATCCATAACTACTCCTGGCTGCTGTTTGCTGCCCTGGCTCTCTACAGTGCCCACTTGACCAGCACAGAGGATGTGGATGGGGAGAAGCTGGATCCACAGGCCCACAGCCATGCCACCACCCTCCGGAGCCAGTGCATGCAGCTCGCCGGGGACTGCCTGATGAAGGCTCACCAGGGGAAAGGTGACTGTTCTCATACAACAGAGCCAGACCGCTCCTCAGTTACTGGTGAAGGCAAAGCCCAGGCAGAGGCGAAAGGTGGTGGTCAGTGTATATACAAATAGGAGAGACCAGTGGTCACAGCAGGGGCTCATGCTGGCATGTCGCTTAAGTTCCCAAAGTCACTTGAGAGTAATGTGAACATTAAAGAATTTTCAAAATGTTTATATGAAGATGTAAACAAAATTACTAAAAGTCATGAAGTCTGTAGGTAAGGCATTTAGTATTTGAATCTACTGCCAAACTTTGCCAAGAGAATCCAGACTCAGCAGTGTCTGGAGTGTAAATGTACTTTACACAGCTGTATTTTTAGATGAGAACAGTTTACATGTAAAATTTTAATAATTTTAAATTTTAACTTTACTGAGGAGTACAAAGGAGAAAATTAATTGAATATTTTCTAAGACATTTGAATTTCTCTCACATAATGGGCTCCTCATTCTAGTTCACATTAGGGTTCAAACCTCTATTAGATAGCAAGGAAATAATGTTAATGGATCGGAGTGATCCTTGTTATCTGTCTACTCGTAGGAATTTAAGAGAAGGACTTTTTTTTTTAGTGGAACCTGGTATTGAACTCAGGCCCTTGCGCTTGCCAGGGAAGCACTTATTCCACTGAGCCATCTCCCTAGCCTTACTAATAGGAATTTTGAAATCTAGCTGTGTTACCCCTGAAAGATTACTATAATATAAAAATTATATTGTAAAAATTATTATGGCCCTACTATTAGAAATTTAGAAATCTAGCTGTGTTGCACCTGAAAGATTACTATAATGTAAAAATTATTATATAAAAGTTATACTTATTTTCTAAACATATAATCCTGTTGTCTTTGTGTTTCAAAAAAAAGTAATAAAGTACATTTATTCCCAAATAAAGTGCAGGTATCCTTTCCATCCAAACTTCAATATCTCAAACTGGGAGCTGAAGAGGGGTGTTTCTGTTGAGTGCTTTTGGCTTTGGTTTATGTGGACCTTGGTCATCTGCTTCTTTAAGTGGCAAAGTGATTTGTGGCACTTGCAAGGAATAATCCTTGTTTTAAATTTCTTAACAGTTCTCTTATTTTTTCCCTTGTAGGTCTGAAAGCCCTGGCTCTTCTTGGTATATTGCCAGAAGGCGGGTCTACTCTGGAAATGCAAGCGATGACAGTCACAGTGCCAACTTGCACATCAGAGGAGGTGGTTGAGAAGAAAGTGGTCCAGCCTGCTACAGAGCTGGCAGAGACAGACCCTTTGGTGCACTGTAATGTAAGTATCACTTCTGTACTCCAGAGTGGCAAGTTGAGTTCTGAGAGCCATTGAGATGAGGATCTCCAGCTCAGACCCTCCACCAGGCTTCTGTAGGGCCTACGTCCCTACTCTGAAAGACTCTGGACATGTTGCTGCTATTTACTGCCATGTTCTCATGGAAATGGTAATAGTGATAGCTGTAAAGGGGAGGAGTTTCATTCTTTACACTTTGAGGTGTAAAGTGCCTACTATGTAAATAGTAAGTTCTCTATCAGTGTCAACTACCTGCCTGCTAGTGATTTTTTATAAAGTTGGAACAAGATTATACAACTTAATAAGTAACTAGCTCTTGATGAACACTATACATATGAACGTTGAAGAGTGCGTGTGTGTGTGTACACCCATACCTGTATTTAGCTATTTGCATGTTCAGTCAGTATAACAGAAGTCTACTGGTCAGCAAGTAGGTACCATAATTTACATGTACTTATGTAAACAAGGCTTTCTGGGTTCACACTCTGTGATAGTAACACTTGAAGATTGTTTTGTAAATACAAAAATAGCTTTTAAAAAGGCTTTTTATAGAAGAGCACAGGATTGCCCCCATGTGCTAGCTGCACAGAATGAGTTGATACAGTAAATATCTACACCTTTCTGGCAGGAGCCGCTGACATTTTTGTCCTCTGCCTCATCAGGGTGCTATTCAAGGATTTCCCCCATGTGGTGGTTGTAACACACCAGGTGTTGTTATAAAGTAGAGGAGAAATCTAGCTGTGTTGCCCCTGAAAAATTATATAATATAAAAATTATAATGTAATGGCTGGCAGAAGCATGAAAATGTTTATTGGGCCAGAGAGATAGCTCAGCAGCTTAAGTGCCTGCCTGGCAAATGCAAGGTCCTGACTTCTATCCCTAGTTCCTCAAAAAAAAAAAAAAAAAAAGAAAGAAAGAAAAGAAAATCTTTATTATCTTCCTTCTGCCACATAGCCAGGAGCCAGGCCACATAATCTTCAAACCTGCCTGTGAGCTGTCTGTGTTGTGGACCACAAAACTCCTCCTGTGAGCATTCAACATCTTTTACATGCTATCTGTAGGAATTCTGCTTCACTATCTATGGATTTATTCACTTACTTAAATCAGAATGGACATGTGAATTATTTTTCATTCAGTGGATTAAAATCTATTTTATTGGGCTGGCTAGATAGCTCAGCAGACTAAGTGCCTACTTGTGCAAGCACAGGGACTAGGATTTGATCTCTGGCACCACCTGCCTCGCTTGCTCCACTCTGGGGCGGGCTGATCTGGCCACTGCAAAAGACGTGGTGGTGCACACCTGTAATTCCAGCAGTGAGGAGGCTGAAAACAGGAGAATCACTGTGAGCCCGAGCTGCATAGTGAAACCCTGTAACAAATACATCGTGGTGGCGCATGCCTGTAATCCTAGCACTTGGGAGGCTGAGGCAGGAGGATTGTTGTGAGTTCGAGACCAGCCTGAGCTACAAAGTGAGCTTAAGGCCAGCCTGCATAGTGAGACCCTGTCTCAAAAAGACAAAAAAAAAAAAAAAAAAAAAAAAAAAAAAAAAAAAAAAAAAAAAAAAAAAAAAAAAAAAAAAAAAAAAAAAAAAAAATACATTTAATCTGTTGTATTATTTCTATTGATTCTCAAATTGCTTGCTTGGCACTGAGCCAATGGCAATCTCTTTGACATGTCACAATTATTCTTTGAACACCAGTTTCAGGTATAGTAAGACATTTCAGGTTTGTCTTAGGTTTTTCCTGCTTGGTAACTAGAGCAAAACTTTTTCCAAGAAAGACATAGTGCCTTGTTTTTGTTTGTTTTGGATTACCTTCACTTTGCACTAAGAGTTGGTGCTCAGGTATCCTGTCTTTGAATCACTTTCTTAGTCTTTTCTAACTCTTAATATCTTTTTTGTTTTGTTTTGTTTCTGAATTTAGGACAAGGTGTACAGGGTCTCACTATACAGATCAAACTCGTAGTGATTCTTCTGTTTTCATCCTCCAAAGTGCTGGAGTTACAGGAGAGTGCCACCACACCTGGTCTCAATCTCTTCTCAGCATGCAGGGCTGGGTCAGCACAATTCTCTGGGTGCTGAACCTTGGCCTATTGAACTGTGGCCGCTGTGCTCTGCTTGAACAGGCACTTTAGTTGGCTGAGCTATCAGGCCAGCCCTTTAACTGTAATTTCTATCACTGTCCACATAACAAACCTGATAGCTACTACTGTGATAGCTAGCCCTAAAGACCATAGTCCTTTGGGATCATAAGTACAGACTACTTGTTTTCAAACTGCCATGTACTCTAGCCAGTATCAGATCTTATTAAAGTAACTTCCCTTCCCTCCTGCCCTCCCTTCAATGACTTAATATATTTTTGCTTTAAACAACTGAGGAACCAACCTTAGCAAGAGACATCATTGAGACTATTCTGTTTACAACTGCCTAAAGCCAGTAATGAGGGCTCTTGGGTAAGTGAAGATATAATGGCCTTTTGTAGTCTTGTTACAATAGGAAAAAAGATAATCATCACCGATCAGATCTATGGAATTATGTTGTCTTCACAAAGTGCCACACAAGGCAGAAGTTACAGCATCTGAACACTTTTAGGGGGTACACTTTCAACAAGACAGGTAGCTCTCCCAGTCTGTTTGCTCCTCGGACTGTGCTAGAACCACTTTTTTCTGAGTAGGTAAGACTGATGTTGTTGTAAAATATCCAGAGAAGGGAAAGATAATTCAGCTACCATTGGGAGAGGGCAGTACCTTGCCCTGAGCATTTGGTGTCACATAACATCGCCTTTGGCTATAGAAAGTCAGAGTCAACTATGGCCTTAACAGACTTGGCACTGGGCCAGCCACTGCCATCACAGATGGAAGACCTTCCCCATTGCCTGAATTCTACCAGTAAGTCTGTGTGGCCACACAGAGCACTCTGAAGTAGGAGTGCAGGCAACCACTGAGGATACCGAATGAAACAATACAGGCTGTGGGCTGTGTCACCTTGTCCATTAGGAAGCTTACTGCCAGATTCCTAATTCCAGGAAAATCTCCTAACTCCAGTGAAAGCCTCTACAATAAAGCTTATTGTAATGGAATTCTCATAAGGGCATCAGAGGTATGCATGTTTGATTTTTTTTTTTTTTTTTTTTTTTTTAATATATTTGGTACAGGGTCTTACTACACAGCTCAGACTCACAGTGATCCTCCTGTTTTCAGCCTCCCCAGTGCTGGGATTATAGATGTGAGCCACCACCCCTGGTCTCAGTTACAGGTTCAGCACGCCTCAGGGTGAGACCTTCGGACACAGGAATTGAATCCAGGTCCCTGTGCTTGCCTAAGCAGGCGCTTAGTTTGCTAAGCTATCTTGCCAGTGCTGCATGTTTGATTTGTTAATTGAAAAAACACACTAGAATGAGATAGAGAATGCATAATGATTTAGGGACAATGTCTGGTTTTGTCTGATCAAGTGATACCCATGATTAGATTTCTAAACACCTGCCAAGTTAACAGATTCTGTAGAAAACTAAGAATACAAAGACTTAAGACTCTCTATAGTAGTCTTAAGTATGTCAATTTCTGTCGCTAAGATAGCTGCATCTAGAGCAGTAGAATATTAGCACATCTCTAGGCTTTAAATTTGTTGTAGTCTTACCTTCATCATCATTTTATATGTGTGTGTGTGTGTGTGTGTGTGTGTATGTATATATATATATATATTTTTATTTTATTTTATTTTATTTATTTATTTATTTTTTTTTTTTTTTTGTCTTTTTGAGACAGGGTCTCACTATGCAGCTCAAGCTGGCCTTAAGCTCACTTTGTAGCTCAGACTGGTCTCGAACTCACAACAATCCTCCTGCCTCAGCCTCCCAAGTGCTGGGATTACAGGCCTGCGCCACCACGCCCGGCTTATTTTATTTTATTTTTTAGGGAACTGGGAATTGAACTCAGGCCTCACATTTGCCAGGGAAGTGCTTATTCCACTGAGCCATCTCCCTAGCCCCAATAATATTAAACATACTACTTAAAAGAATTTTTCTAAGGGCCACCCAAATAGTTCAGCAGACTAAGCACCTGCTTAGGTAGTGTTCAGCAGCTGGGCCTCAGTCCCTGGCATGCTGTGCCAGCACCCACCCTAGGGGCACACTGAGACAGCAATTGAGACTGGGCATGGTGGCGTGTGCCTGTAATCCCAGTGCTTGGGAGGCTGAAAGCAGGAGAATCACAATGAGTCCATATAGAGAGAACCTGTAGCCCCTGTACTAAATATATAAAAACCAAGAATTTTTCTTTTGCTTGTAAATAAAGATTTGTTTGTTTTTTTTTACTGGAAAGAAAGTGCACCAAAGGTAGCCACCCTAGTGAACAGGAAGGACATTAGCAACTTTGTCTTTCTCCCAAGGGAAAGCTTTTCATACTTGGCCTCTGGAACCTAAATAGAATGTATTAAAATTTGAAATGGAGCCATTGCTTATGTGACTGCCACTCTGACAGGGGCATCTGGAAGATATTTGAGGAATATGACATTATGATTACTGTCTTAGAGTATCAGTGACATTTTTATTATGGAATTCAAAAGTTTTTTGTCCACAGTGGCTGGCACATAATTTTAAAAAATGTTTAAGTGGAATAAACTTCAGTTATATGAAACCTTAATTACTTTCTATTCACCATTTTGTTCTTAGGGAAAGAGAACAATAGACCAAGAAATCAGACCTTTGGATAACAAGCAGAGAAATAAGGCAGGTGAAAGTCTCTTGGTAATGAAGGATCCTTCATGCCAGACCCAAATTGTAGATGTAGCTGCAGATGCTAACTTACCTTCAGAACTTCCAGGTAAAGAATATTTGCTTGATTGTTACCTTGGTGTCTTTTTCATCTTCAAGTGTACACATATTCTTGTGCCCAAATTATTTATTGCACATAATTTAAAATTGTCTAGAATTGCCTGATAACACTTCGAAAATCATCTTTCCTTCACCTTGACTGCTTGCCTGCTTTATTACCTGTATTAAATGAGTACCTTGTCTGTGCTTAGCACCATGTAAGCCCTTGGGATGAAACAGGTCTACAAAGGCAGACAGATACATGGTTCCTACCCACCACAGTTCAGGAGGGGTTAAGGTGCAGGTAACTATCATTTGAGCTTGGATATGATTATGTCCAGAGGAGAAGTGTAAGTGGGTAATTGGTCTCTTTTCTTAAGTATATCTATATAAAGCTATAGGATGGAAGATATGGTTGTGCTAGGATGTACAGGGGAACTGGCATTCAGGGTAAAAAGGATGAGCAAAAGCCTCTAAATGGAAAATTCCTAGAATGGGGGAGAAGTCCTCCTGAGCAATGTATAAGGCATGAAAGAAAATACAGGACAGCTGCTGTGGCTTTTGCTGTGAAGGACTCAGCTTTTTTTTTTTTTTTTTTGATACAGTGTCTCAGTACACAGTTTGGACTCATAGTGAACCTCCTGTCTCAGCCTGCTGAGAGGGCCTCAACTTTTTTTTTTTTTAATATCTTTTTGAGACAGGGTCTCACTATGCAGTTCAGGGTGGCCTTAAGCTCACTTTGTAGCTCAAGCTGGTCTTGAACTCACAACAGTCCTCCTGCCTCAGCTCCCAAGTTCTGGGATTACAGGTATGTGCCACCATACCCGGCCGAGGGCCTCAACTTTTAGCCTAGGATATTTAGGCCTCTCATCCTGCCAGAAGGTGGCAGTGATAAAGTCACAGCTAGGTTTTAGGGAAAAGATAGAAATTGTGTGAAGGTTGAAGGAGGTGCTGTAGGCTGAAGAAACTGGAAGCTAGCCTCAGCCTTAGTTGTCCTCCTAGTAGGCCAGGGAAATAAGACCCATCACATCAGCCTGCCCTGTGATAAAGCTAGAAGTGAACATCTGGCATTCTTCTCAGTTAGATGGTTTTGGTTTTTTTTTGTTTTTTGGGGATTTTTTTGGTGGTACCAGGGATTGAACTCAGGACCTTGTGCTTGCCAGGCAAGCACTTATTCTACTGAGCCATCTCCCCAGCCCTGGTATTCTTCATCTGTGGGCCACCTCTCAGTGGGCCAATGCTCCACATCTGTCCAGTCAGAAGAATCCACCTGAGTCAGATTCCTCTGAACAGCAGTGTCCTGGTTCACAAGCAGCAAGTATCTGTCAGGTACCTGCTATACTCTAGAGAAAATGATAGGTGTTTATATAGCTGAAAGACAAAAATCAGAAGGGCAGATAATAATATATACAAATAGATGGACTGTCAAAAGTTGATTAAATATTAGAGAACATCTAAATTAAGAGCAGGGTCAAAAGAATGGAAAGGTGTTAGAGAGAGCCAGCAAGAGATAGCTCAGTAGTCTAAAGCGCCCACTTAGGCAATCATAGGCAGGCATAGGGACCAAGTTTCAATCCCCAGCACCACATGCCCCACCATCCCTGGTTTCAGAGCAAGGCGGAGCCAGCAGGAGGAGCGGGGAGAAATTAGGGCCGGGCGTGGTGGTGCAGACCTGTAATCCCAGCACTCGGGAGGCTGAGGCAGGAGGATTGTTGCAAGTTCGAGGCCAGCCTGAGCTACAAAGTGAACTTAAGGCCAGCTTGAACTGCATAGTGAGACCCTATCTCAAAAAAAAAAAGAAAGAAATTAGGGAGTGGCTGCCCATTAAAAGAATAGACGAGCCTTTTAGTGGTGGTTTACTTCCATACATGCAGAATCTCAAAGTTTGGTGTTTTACAACTTTATAGCTGCTGAAACTTCAGAAGTATCATCTCAGAAACCAATAGAAGAAAAAGCAGTTACTCCAGATCCTGAACAGGTTTTCGCCGAGTGCTCTCAGAAGAGAATTTTGGGATTACTAGCAGCCATGTTACCTCCCATAAAGTCGGTAAGAGACAGAAGTATCATTTTCTTTGTAAAAGCAGGGATGGTGTTATTCACAGAAGAAAATGTTGTTGAGCTATATACTAAAACTGTTTATAACAGTCAGCTTTGTAGGGGCTGGGGAGATGGCTCAGTGGAATAAGCACTTCCCTGGCAAATGTAAGGGCCTGAGTTCACATTCCTGGTTCTGCCAAAAAAAAAAAAAGTCAGCTTTGTGTTCCTGAGAGTAGCATTATAAGTTACTTTTAGTCTTTGACCTTCTGTATTTTATATGTATGTATATCCTGATTTACTTTTTAAAATTACAATTATCTTTTTTTATTCAATTTGAATTTTTTTTATTTTTAAGCTCATAGAAAATAGGAAAAAATAATGAAGGCTCACCAGTTGTTAATTTTGCTGTTTATTTACAAACCTATATTTTCCTGAAATTTTGAAAGTACTATAAGTTGTTAATGACATTTCATCCTCAGTACTTCAACATGTGTCTCCTTAAAGCAAAATCTACACAATGTCACTACTATACTTTATAAACATTTAGCATTGGTAGAGTAATTCTCTTATATATAGCCCATGTACAGATTGCCCCAGTTATCCCCAGAGTGTCCCTGCCCGCTTAAAAATTACATTGCATTTATATTTCATGTTGTTTAATTTCCTTTAATCAATTTATTTTGCCTTTTTTTTTTTTTATTTTTCTGAACTGTCTTATATTTGTTTCTCTTTCCGAACTTTTAGTCAAGTTGAAGACATTCTATCATAATTTTCATTGAGCAGGTATTAAATTTATATATGAATTTAGGAATAACTGACACTTTTACAATAATTACTTTGTAGGGGCACTGAACAGAGAGGAATCAGACAGCTAGAAAGCTCCTGAAACAGGGTTTCAGAGGTTTGGGGAAAGGAAGTATCTCTAGGACCTAAGGTTTGGTCCTCAGGTCTGTGCATCCAAGGACTTTTTTTTTTTTTTTGTCTTTTTGAGACAGGGTCTCACTATGCAGTTCAGGCTGGCCT